>JACEEZ010011091.1:0-59643 GCA_016584305.1 Chionoecetes opilio
TTTTCCCCCCCCCTTTTTTAAAAACCCCCCCCAAAATTATTTGGGCCCTTTCAAAAAATCCCTATCGTTATGGGTTAGGCATATATGGGCGGTGAAAATGATACCGTAAAATGAAAACCTCCCAAATTTTAGGCTTCATATTTTTCCCCTCTCACCCCCAAAAAAGTGTTGGATTTTGACGGGGCCCACAAATAATCCCTTTTTCTCGGGATTAGATAAGCATTTTTTAAATTTTTCAGTATCAAAAAAAAAGGGTTTTATATTAAAGCCAAAATGTTCTTATATACGAAATTTTCATACTTAAATTTTATTTCGGTTTAAATTTCATTTGTGGTCACGGCGACCCCATTAAAAAATTTTCCCCTTTTGGTGGGGGGGGACCATAACCCCCAGAGGCAGTTTCCACCCATCTCTCAATTTTAGGGAGAGCTTCAAAGGGGCTCCACGCCTACCTCTCAAGACCATGGTCATTGTGTATCCACACATCCAATCTATACATTTTTTTCATATATATTATTCAGGTATCCCTATAGTGCCGTGATACGAAATGGGTGGAAATTCTAAAAAAGATCCGGTGGGGGAATTAGCTCAAAAGAAGTTCCCCCTTCCCAGATTAGAGTTTTGTATGTGTCTACGGTCTCAAACAGAAATAATTTTCAGGGCGAATAAATAGGATATCATTTCAAAATAGTTTTTGGGTTATTATAAAAACCCGGTGTTTATTCTGTATTAAAAAAATATTCCCCCACATTTCCCAAAAATTTTCCGTTTTTAAGTATCCCCCCGTACCAACCACGACTCCCAAGATCAATCTAATTTTAAATTTTAATCAAACGTGCCCCGGGAGTAACATAGTGAAATACTCGTCAGGCTGGGGCAGCAAACCCCATAACCAAAAACCTTTTTATCCTTTCCCCTTAAGTATACCCCCTGTTCAGTACTCTCCGTAGGAGAAGTGGTAAAATAAAATATATAGTGAAGTCAAAGGGACTAAGTTAAATCCTCCATTAGTTGTAATCTTTTATCAAATTCCCCAAAAAATATAATTAAGTAATTTAAACCAGTCTAAAACCCCCATCCAGTGACCCCCAATTCCAGCAACCCCTGGTTTTTTTGCGGTGGGATTTTTTTTTGGTGGGTCATAAGGTACAATATTCATTTGAAAGCCTTTTAGAAAGCACAAAAACCCGGGGCAACAAGTGTAGTATAGTAGTAGTAGTAGTAGTAGTATAGTAGTAAAATGGGTGTAGTTGTAGTAGTAAGTGGTGGAGGAGAAGTAGTAGTAGTGTAATGGGTGTAGTAGTAGTAGTAGAAGGAGGGTGTAGTAGATAGAAAGGGAGGAGGGGGAGGAATGTATAGTAGTAGGGGGGGAGGAGGAGGATAGTAGAAGTAATAGTAGTGTAGTGTAGTACAATGGGTGGGGGTAGTATAGTACTGTAGAAACCCTTGGGATACTACATACAGAACATAAAAAATATAAAATGCCTTTAATGAAACATAAATGACAAAAAAGCCTATAATGTTGGTAAGCTTGAGGGTTTTGATATATTGAGTATAGTAGTAGGTGGGGGGGGTAGTAGTAGGAGGAGGAGGATAGAGTAGTATAAAAAGTAGTAGTAGTAGTAGTAGTAGAATATATATAGTAGAAGTAGTAGTAGTTATATAGAAGTAGTATATTTATAGTAAAGAATTATAGTAGTAGTAGTATAGTAGTAGAATGAATAGTAGTAGTAAAGATAGTAGATAGTAGTAGTAGAAGTAGAGTAGTATAGTAGTAGTAGTAGAAGAGTAGTAGTAAATGGGTGAGGCCCTGAATGGAGTACTGGAAAACCCTGCGCTGCCCTTTTTGACATCGAGGCTTGGAAAAACACGGGGTCCTCTTCATCAGTTATCTTAGTTTTAACCTCGAATTCCCATCCCGGCAAAGCCCCAGGTGAATTAAGGGGAGAAAGGGGGTGTGTGTGGTTGGGGGGTGACTGAGAGGCTGGGAACAGGTTAAAGCAGGTCAATGAAGGGTTTAAATTGGGTTGTTTTAGGGGGACGAGGAGGAAAGACAACTGTTATGATTGGGGTGAGGGGGGAGTTTCTAAAAAATTTGTTTCTACCCAGTTTTGTAGTTGTTTCGTACCCAGGTTTGTTATTTGTTTCGTACCCGGGTTTTTTTAGTTGTTTGTCCCCAGTTTTTGGGTTTAAATTGGGGGAGAGTTTTCACTTCGTTTTCGAGACACCCTACTTTTTTTTGGCCTAAAAATGGGTTGCTTTTTCTAAGGGTCTTGTTTTATTTTGCGAAAACCAAAAAAAAATTGATATTTTGGGGTTTAAAGGGTTTGGGTTTAGTTTCTTTAAAACCTGTAAGGAAAGGTTGGGTTGGGTTGGGGGGAAATATTTGGAATTCTCCTTCCGGTTTGACTGAAATGAATACCGCACTTTTTTGGGAGCTTATTGTATTCCATCTGTAAAGGTTCCCCAGCGGCGCTCAGCCTTGGTTAACCCCACCCGCTTAAAATAAGGTCCCCTCAAAAAATTCTAAGGCCAGTTAGGTTTAGGTTATTTTTTGGGGTTTAAAGGGTTAGGTATACTTTGGGGTTTTAAGGGTTAGGATACTTTGGGTTAGGGTTTAGGATACTTGGGGTTAAAGGTTGGTTGGGGTTAGGTTGGGGATATTTGGGGTTAAGGTTGGGTTAGGTTTAGGTTTTTTTGGGGTTTAAAGGGTTTGGTTGGGTTTAGGTTACTTGTGGTTAAGGTTTTTTTAGGTTGGGTTTAGGTATTTTTGGGGTTTAGGTTGGGTTTGGTTTTTTGTGGTAAGGTTGGTAGGTATCTTTGTGGTTAAGGTTGGGTTAGGTTAGATTTTACTATAGTGACGATGATTTTTTGGGACCCAAAAACCTATTTTTGCTTCCCCCCCCCAAAAAACCCCGTATTCCCGCCAGTTCCCCGGGCTTTTTGGCTGTGGGGGAAGAAAAAAAAATAGGGGTGAAGGACTTCTTCCAAAGTTTACCGGTTGGTTAGGGTTTCTTTAAAAACACTGGTTGGGTTGGGTTTCATTTTTTTTTTTTTTTTTTTTTTTTTTTTTTGCGCAAATAAAACTAGCACCATTAAAAAAGCACCTATTGTGGGCCCAAAGAAAAAGTATTTGGGGTTCTCTAAAAACGACCGTGAAACTCTCCCCCAAAATTTACCTGTTTTTGAGTTTTTTCGTACATATCCGTACGTTTGGGGGAAATTTTTACAAACAGCACAAACTTCCCACACAATTGGGGCAGGGTTTTGTTTCCCTATTGATTCTAAGAACTTTCCCTTGAGCTTTCCATCGCAAATCAATAGTTCGGAGATATAGAACATTTTAGGGGGGGGGAGGAATATGCCCCTTTGTTTAAAAAAGCCCCCCTTTTCCTCTTCTTGGACCGCATGTTTTTGTTTCGGGGCGCACCCGTGGCTCCCTTTTACCTTCCCTTACCAACCAAACTAAACCAACCCTAAACCCCTACCTTACCTTCCCAAACCCTAACCTAACCTAGCCTAACCAACCCCCTTACCTTACAAACCCTTTAAACCTCCTAACGGGGTCCAAAATAAAAAAGTTTAAAAAAAATACCAAACAAAAGCGATGAGGTCACAAGAAGGGGAAGAGGGAGGATTTTTTAAACAAGGATACGATTCTCCCCCCCCAAAAAGTTTATATCTCCGAAAACTATTTTTTTTTGCAATTAGTGGGGAAGTTTGGTCCATCTTAAAATAATATCCCGTTTCGAAACTATAGTCAATTTCAAGGTTTTTTACGACGCCCCAAAAATTCCCCTACAAAATGGGAGCAGGGTTTTTTTTTTTTCCCTTTTTGTATTCAAAAGAAAATTTTTTCCGTGAGCTTAATAATTTCAATTTTTTAAATAATGTCAATATTTTCGGAGATATAGAACATTTTAGGATTTAGCCCGGGGGCCCTCCAAAACAAAAGCGTGCAGGTACAAGAAAGGGGGAAGAGTGAGGCATTTTGTAAACAAAAGGAACGTATTCCTCCTCCCACCTAAAATATCATATTCCGAAACTATGATTTGCGGGGAAAAGCTAAAAGAAAAAAAGTCTTTAGAATACAAAAAAGTAAATAAAAACCTGCCCCCCAATTGTGTAGGAAGTTTGGTGCTTTTGTAAAAATGCCCAATTTCAACTGGGTTGAGCTCCCTTTACCTTGGAACCTTCCCTTTGAAGAATTTCGTCAGTTATGACGCAGCTAGATGGATCTCCACTGAAACCCAAACATTTTTTGAATAATCTTGTAGCACGAAGGTGAAGCTGGGGTGTGTTTTAATCTATAGATTCCTGGGGGGGGCACCGCAGCACACCCTTTCCCTTTCCCGGGGGGTGGTGCACACGCAGACACTTCCTCTCTGGGGTGGGCACACGCAGCACAGCCTTCCTCCTGGGGTGGTGCACACGCAGACGCCTCCCTCTCTGGGGTGGTCAACGCAGCACAGCCTCCCTCTCCTGGGTGGGGACACCAGCACAGCCTTCCTCTCCGGGGGTGTGCGGGTTCTTGCACTTTGGGTTTGGGTAACCGGTTCTCCAAAATTTTCCAAACATAAATGACGCTATCTTTCCTGCGTTCTAAAGCGAAAACATTCCCCAGTTCCCAGTTCCCCCTTAATTTAGGTGTTAACTGTGGATCTTGTTTTAAAAAGTTTTTTGGGGACTTCTAGTGCAGTCATTTCAGATTGTTATGGGTGACCAAAGGCAGCAGCAGTATTCCGGGCCCGTGG
This sequence comes from Chionoecetes opilio, assembly GCA_016584305.1. Classification (NCBI taxonomy): domain Eukaryota; kingdom Metazoa; phylum Arthropoda; class Malacostraca; order Decapoda; family Majidae; genus Chionoecetes; species Chionoecetes opilio. The sequence goes on from JACEEZ010011091.1 coordinate 4,755, forward strand.
TAGCACCATGACTTTCCAAAGAGCAGCTACATGTAACTCCTGGTTTTGGAAAGTCCTCGGATCCAGCCGATAGCTCCCTTGCTTTTGCTGTTTTGATAGGATGTGGTCAAAAAGGTAGCTAGGGTATGTTGCACCCAAATCCTTTAAACCCACACCCTTTGGCTACTTTTTCCCTTTTGGGCCCCGCAATGGTATTTTTTGAGGTTTTGTTTTCAACTCTTTTTTCCATACCATAACAATGGTAGGGTTTTATTCCTGTCTCCCCACTTTTACTAAGTCTTGTGGATAGCTGAGTATCGGTTGTGCACAAATTTTTTTTGTTAATCTTGTCGTCGGCAAAGGCGTAGCGGTTGAGGTGCCAGATCTTGATTCTACCCCCTACAAAATGAGGAAGAGCAGGGGGCCTGGGACCCACCCTGAGGGACACCGCTGAAACACGCGGCTCTGATAGCTCCCCTTCCCCCAAAATCTTGTTCTGGGGAAAAGGGAACCCCATGTAGCCATTCCCGAGCTTGCCACTTGCCCCAGCTTTTTTATCTTGGGGGAAAGAACCCCGTGGTCGATTTTATCAAATCTTGGCAAAGTTAGATATATGACACCCCACATTGTCACCATCCTGAATTCCTGCAAAATTTTTCGGAATAAAGTCAGCCATTGTGAGAGGCAGGAACAGCCTTGTCTGAACCCTTTGGTGCCCTTTCATGAAATGCTCCAATTCTTCCATGGATTCCCAGCTGGGACGGATTGGTTTTCCATTATTTTGATTAAGGGGGATGTTAGACTACTGGTCTTTATTTTCTTCGCCAAGTTTTTGTCCCCCCTTTGTGTAGGGTTGAAATTATGCTTTTTGAGGCCTGAGGCACAGAGCCAGTTTAAAAAACATAAGAAAAAAAGGGGAAGCTACAAGAGGCCGCGGGGGCCTACACGTGTATTCCTGTCACCTAACACTCCTACATCCCCTTTTCACCCCCATCCATGAATCACCCAGCTCCCCTTTAAAGCCCCCCAAAATGAATCAGCACTAACTACTGTTACTGAACCTTTCCCATTTTTTCACCCCCCTTTTTGTAAAACAGTTTTTCCCCTTTTTCCTTTCAAATCTAGCTTTTCCAGCTTTAATCCGTTATTTTTGTTCTACCCTTTTAAAAACCTAAGAACTTTTCCCACCTTCCTTTATTAAAAACCCCCTTTTTCCATTAAAAACTTCTATCAGATCGCCCCTTTTCCGCTCTCGGGAGTGAATTTTTTAAAAACTTTAAACTCCTTCTAACTAAAGTTTCGCTCCCCTTGTATAATTTTGGTCATCCTTCTCTGCACTTTTTTAACAAACTATATCCTCCTTAATATGGAACCAAAATGAACTGCATAGTCAGGTGAGGCCGACTAGAGCCAAAAAGCTTTTGAATAATTTCCCCACTTCTACTTTAAACTTCTGGAAGAACCCAATACTCTATTAGCTCTATTCGGGGTCAAAACATGATTCCTAGGGCGGAGGTTGGGCTCACCTCATCCCAAAACTTTTTCACCTTTTCTTTTTAGCGATTTCATTTCTTATGGGTATCATTACCCGGGGTTTTTTTTACCAACATTATAATGCTAATTTATCAATATTAAATTCCCTTGCCATCTGACGCCCCTCTTTTAAGTTTTTCCAAGTCTCCCTGCATATGTTTACGTCAGATGTGACCAATAATCCTCCAACTAGTACATCAGCAAACTTTCTGAAAGGCTTGTGGACTTATCACTATAGTTTCAGGGTAGTGCAACTGGTGTTTACAGTGTTTTAACCCGTAAAGGGGGGCTATGCCCATTTGGTCCCACTAAGAAAAAAGGGGTTGCCCCAATTGGGGGGCCCCCAAATTCAAACAGGTGGGCTAATTTTGGCGGTGAAAACTGGCAACTCTACTTTCCCAGAAAGACCCCGGGGGGACACATAGCTCAGTGACCAAAGACCAGCATGGAAGGTGAAGGTGGGGACGGTTCTCCCTATCCGGGCAGAGAGATTAGAGGGAAAGACCCCTTTCGGCCCGTTTTCGTGAACGAGCTTTTACCATGTCAGGGGGCCCTAAACCTCAACGCTCTTATTAAAAAACAATCAAAAATAACCAAAATTTGCAAAAAAAAATTTTTTTTTAGCGGGGTTTCACAAATATATGGCGAATTCATTTACACATTTAATTTGTTTTCGGTATAATAATTTTGGGAAAAAATCCCCGCGCCACAGAGATATTTTCACACAGGGTCCCCCCAGTTTAGGGGTTTAAATAGCTGTGCATGGGAAACCATTGGCCCCGCAGCGAGTTGTGCTCCTTATCAATGGTGCTAGGTGCTTCTTTTTTGTAGTTACGTGTAAGAGGTGTCTGGCTTTTGAAACTACAAAGAAGTAATAGGGCGTCATTTCTGGCCTGATTGGTGGGCTGAAGGCTTTCTATGCTGTTTTTAGATCTTGGCAATTTTCCCGGGGGTTTGCTTTCAAAATCTCCCTTTTCCTTCAAAGTGGACCCCATTGAAGATACTTTCTTGAGCTTTTTTTTGGGTAGGATAGAAGAATTTGCTGTTACCTTAAGGCTCTATTTCTTTGGTAGTAATTTTTTTGTTTTCTTCCCCTTCAGGGGACAGAAAAAGCATCATCTCAATCCTCAAGCTTTGATTTAGTTTTCGATTTTGCTGAGTGTTTTTAAAATGCATGGGTTTTATATAGACATGTAACAACTTTTTGGTGTACGAAAAAACTTGGTACGAACTGACTGCAGCCCATGATTAAACCCGTTTTCTGGTACTTTTTTAGGGTGGTGTGTGGCTTTATACGCAACTACCACTTTTACGCTAACCACCTATTAGAGTGCCTATTCTTGCCACGCAAATCAGGCGCCGTATCTATAGCCAAAAAGAAAAACGGGTAGTTGCATTGCCGTATCCAGAGCTGGGCACTAAATACATTTAAAAGTATTTAAATATAAATACAAAAACATGGGGGGAAATGTGGTATTATTCTAGTGTTTTTCCCCTACTCCCCCTCGCACAAAAAAAAGCTTGGGGAAACCCGGGGGGAAAGCGGGATATTTTGGGTGGGGAACAATTGCATCACAAACACTAGTTTTTTAGTTAGGGTGTTGAAAAATTCCTGATTAAAGGAAAAATTTAATTTGGTTCTTCTAATCCCGAACGTGTGGGAAACCCGACGATCCCCACGAATGAGACCCAGTGTTGGAACCCCCCAAAACCCCCCCCAGGGGGTTTGGTTAGATTTGGTTTTTTTAGGTTTGATTTTTTAGGAGTTAGGTTTGTTTGGTTAGGTTTGGGGATTTGGGGGGTCAAGCCCCCCCGCTGGGAAAGGGGGGAGGGGGCCGAAAAGGAAAACCCCGCAGGGAAGCCCCCTACCCAACCTAAAGAACCTCCCCCTTTTTGGGCTAATTTGTTAAATTTCATTCAAAATTAACCCCAAAAAAAATTTTTTAAATTTAGATTCCCCTAAAACTGGATTTTAAAAAACCCAAAAAACAAAAATTCCAGCCCCCATTTTTCGTAAAAAAGGGAAAACAGTTCCCTTCAAAAACCAATAAAAAAAAAAAATTAAAATTTTTTTGTTATTTTTTTCAAAAACTTTACCTTTTGGGGAAAAAAAAATCCGCCGGGAAAACCCCAGCCATTTTCCAAAGTGGGCGGGGGGATGCTTTCGCTAAAAAGCTCCAACCGGGCCCCACCGGGCGAAAAAAAATGGCTTAGGGGGAAAGGGTGTAATTTGGAAAGGTTTAACTTTCTTCTGGGACCCAAGGGGAAAATACCTTCCAAAAAATTTAGAAACCCCAAAATTCCTAATAGGATTATTTTTTTTGGCCCAAACGGGGAGGGTGGGGAGGCTGCTTCACACCGGGTCCGTGCTCCTTCATATTTGGTTTTAGGTCGGGGGAATTTTTTTTGGGTGCTTTTAAAAAATCTTTAAAAAAATACAAGTTTTTGTTACCCCTCATGGGAATTTTATGCATTAAATAAAAAATAAAACCATTCTTTAAATTTGGGTTTTTTTACATAATTTTTCCCCCCCCCCCTTCCCCGGGGAATTTTAAGGAAAGGGGGAGCTCCCTGTTAGTTTTTTTAATGGGTGTTTTTGTGCCCCTAAAAAAAAAAACATTTGTTTTAGGTCCGTTTCAGAAAAAATAATTTGAAAAAAACATATTTAAAACCTTTTTTTAAAAATTTATTTCAAAAATTAAGGGAGGTTTTTTTTTTAATATTGGTTTTATCTATAATTTTTGGTTTCATTAAAATATAAAGGTTGGGAGGGGTTTTATTAAAATTAATTTTAGGTTTATTTTAAAAAAAGGAAGCCCAAAAAAAATTAAGGGATTGGGTTTAAAAAATTGGAGGTTAGGGCAAAAAAAAAACCCCAAAATTTTCCCGGCCTTTTTTTTCTAAAGGAATAAATTTTTTTTGGAAAACCTAATAAAAAAAAATTTTAAATTTTTTTTGGTTTGTTCAAAAAAAAAATCCCAACAAAAAGCCCATTTACCAACTTTTTTGGAAAACACCCCATTGGTTCCCTTTTTAAACCTTTTAGTTGTTATTTATTCAAATTATTATTTATTTAAAATTTAGTTTTTATTGATTAAAAAACCATAAAATTAGGTTAATAAAAAAAAATAAAAAAAATTGGGGTTTTTCCTATAGGTTTTTTTTAGTCAAAATAAAACCTTTAAAATTTTTTGGTTATGTTAAAAAAAAAACTATAAAGGGGTTAGTTGGTTTTATTTTAAAACCTAATTTGACCCTTTTTTTATAACTTTCGGAAAGTTTGGCTTTTTTTTCCCCTTAATGGAAGAAAGTTTTTTAAAAGGGAAGATAATTTTGAAATTTTTTTAACACTTTTTTTTATGTTTTTTTTTAAAATAAAACCAACATTACAAGATTAAAACCCAAACCCCAAAATATGGATTTTTCCGGGAAAAACCGGGCCGGGGGATTATTCCTTTTTTTTTTTTTTTTTTTTTTTTTTTAAATGAAAAATTTTGGGCCTGTTGAAATTTAAAATGCCGGGCTGACTTTTAAAACCTGGTATTCCCGTTGATGGAATGTCACGGGTTTTTTTTACATTTTGGGCCCAAAAATTTCCTTACCGAAGTTAGTTACCCCCCCCTCCCCGGGAAAAGTTTTCCCCATTTAAATTTTTTATTATTACGGCAAAAATGCCGGGGGGGGGAATTAATTTTTAAATAACGAAAATAAATCTGGGAACTTTTAAAATTTTTTTTTTTTTTTTTTTTAAATTACCGGGTTTTGCGGTTAAGTTCCCCATTTTAATCCCGGGGAACGGGGTTTTTTGGTTTTTTAAAACCGTTTTATTGAATCCATAGAACAACCCTTTTTCGGGAAAAGGTTCAGCCCCCCCAAAAAACATTTCCGGAATCCGATTTTGCCGCCCCCAACCAGGGCGGGGGATTGGGGCTCCGCCCGGGTTTTTTTTTTTTAAAAAACCCCCCGGGATCCCCCCGGGGCCCTTTTAAAGACATTTGTCCGCCGGTCCCAAGAAACCCGTGTTGGTTCCCAAAAAGGGCCCGCCCCCCCAAAGGGACTGTCGGGAAATTCGGGGGGGGCATTTGGCCCCCCCCCAAACCCCTTCACAATTTCACCTGAAAAGTCTCGCTCCCCTTGAACCCGGTATGCCCCGGTTTCAAGGGGGGAACCCCCCTTTCCAAAAACATTAACCCTGGGGTTCCCCCAGGGCTTCATGCTCGGCGCCCAAAGCCGCGCGAATTGGGTAGCCCTTTCGACATTTTTAAATACAGGGGAAAAAATTTAAAGCCAAAAAATTGGGGGCAGGAAAAAAAAACGTCCTTTTTTTTGCTTTCGGTGGGGGGGGGGGGGGGGGGGGGGGGGGGGGGGGGGGGGGGGGAAAAAAAAAAAAAAAAAAAAAAAAAAAAAAAAAAAAAAAAAAAAAAAAAATTTTTTTGGTTTTTTTTTTTTACCCCCCGGGGGGTTTTTTGTAAAAAAAAAATTTTTCCCTCCCCCCGGGGGCCCAAGTTTTTTTGCTCCCCTATTAGTCCGGGAAATCGAGGTTTGTGTGTATATCATATATAACTGATAAACCAGTCTATATGATAGTCCATAGACCACTATATCTCTTTGTCGGGCACCCCGCAGGCCCCTATGCAGCCCCGCAATTCAAAACATTGTCGCGTGAGCAGTCCAGGTATGGTCTATGGCCTGCCCAAACCTACCGTGGCGGAGGAGGTGGCGGCTCCGCCCGCCGCCTCTCAAAAGTTCGAGTCAAAACCCGCCGTCATCCGCCTCACCTGTGCCTTCCTGAAGAAGACAGTCAGCTCCTACGCCTGTGATAGCACCATAGGATATCACCAGTGATCATAGGATTCCTCAAATGGTCCTCGCTCCTCTACTAAATAATTACCAAGGAGATCTCCGCTGGCGGGGAATTGCGGGCGACGGCCGATTTCCGCCGCCCACACAACACCCCATTATCAGCTATACCTGTGCATTCCTGAAGAAGTCAGGTCAGCTCCCACGCATGTGATAGCACCATAGGATATGACCAGTGATCATAGGATTCCTCAAGGGGTTCTCGCACCCCTACTAAATATTACCAAAGACATCTATCTCCCATGGTGTTGATATCCACCTCACGGGCTTCATGCTGCTGCTGCTGCCGAAGGCCGCGCTGCCAGATGTGGATGAGACCCTTGCTTGTATTTCATCTCCTTACTCATATACAGTCGGCGCAAAAAAACTTAGGACGCCAAAAAAGTTGGGGCAGAAATAACGTCCTTAGCTGTTTTGACAATTTCGGTGGAAGCGATTGAATTTTTTTACGTTTTTTGTATATCTGGCAGTGCATTAGGGTTTCTGTTGTAGATTCCTTGCTCCTGCCCGCTCTGTATCTTCCAAGCCATCATAGGAAGAGGTTGTTGTGTTTGGTTCTCCAACCTTCCTACACCCCCATTTGCCCCTCCATCTTCTACCGCCTTCTCCAGGTCTAATAAAGCATTATGCCGGGCAAATCTCTATCAATGGGGAGTTTTCAAAGCTAAGCCGCCAGATGTCTCTCGCACATCTCATATCCTCTGCCCTTTGAGCGTGAATGATCTATCATTTACCGTAAGTTCCCTGTACTTTTTCGGGACATATCAGAATTACCCTTCAATACAACAACTGAAACAGTTCTTAATAAAAAATGTAGTTTATCATTTTATTAGTCTGCAGTGGATGAAAATATTGGCCAAAGAATTGAATATTTGAAAACTCAATCTTTAAAAATCGTCTTTTCATGAAAACACGCAAGTTCAAGCAGAATGAGGCTTCAGGAAATATCTACCTATAGGTAAGCATTCACTGAGTACCTGTTTTAGGTGTATATGTTTCTCTTACGACGAAAATATAACCAAAACACAGTGTGGCGTTCAGCATCTCCACAGAAACCATCCCGCCGGCAGGATCTGCTATAGCTCACTTTCCTGTTGTCATCACACACTCAGCACCGCCGCTCCCTTATACCTCACAGCTCACATCCCTGATACTCCTAACCCCTCAACCCCAGAGGCTGTCATCCTAACTATACTATCATCACCCGCTGATCTCTTCACACTGTCTGTCCTCTACTGGAATATTCGCGGCATCCGCTCCCACATACCGGAGACTCGTCTCCTTATTTCGTGTTCTGAGCTTCAAGTTATGCTGCCTCCGAAAACACTTTCTTATTTACCCCCATATCCTGATTTCGAATTACGATTTTGTTTCCTCTTATTGCCTTGTTTGTCCTGCAGAAAACAACCCATAGGTTTCTCTAAACGTAAATTCTCACTTTACCGAACTCATTGTCTTTAAATTAAGACTCCCTGTTTCGCACTTACTGATTTAGTCTTCTTCCTCTAACAGATAAACCTGTTGACATAGGATAAACCAGAGGACTATAGGGTATTCAGAGGGAATTAAGGGTTGATTGATTGATTCAGAGAGAAGGGGATTGAGGTGGAGGCGGAGCTATTTAGTAAACAAACATTTCTACTGTCTTGCATACAGGACTGTCATTGAGTTGCCAAGCACTTTAAATTATTTCTTGGTTAAATGTTCGTCGTAAGAGAGACGTATACACATAAAACAGGTACTCGGTGAATGCTTACCTACAAGTAGATATTTCCTGAAGCCTCATTCTGCTTGAACTTGAGTGTTTTCATGAAAAGACAATTTTTAAAGATTGAGTTTTCAAATATTCAATTGTTTTGCCAATATTTTCATCCACTGCAGACTAATAAAATGATAAACTACATTTTTTATTAAGAACTGTTTCAGTTGTTGTATTGAAGGGTAATTCTGATATGTCCCGAAAAAGTACAGGGAATTTACGGTAAATGATAGATCGATCATTCACGCTCAAAGGGCAGAGGATATGAGACTGCGAGAAACAGGCTTGAGCGTGAGCTTATTAGAAAACTCCCCATTGTAAAGAAGACACATATAGTAACCTTGTATCGAAGTGGGAAAATAATTGGCCAGATAGCGAGGGAGATGTGTGTTTCCAAACATACCGTCTCGGTGTGGTGCAGGCGGGCGCAAGATGGTGAGTTAGAGACTGTTTTGGCGTGGAAGAAAGGGTCAGGGCGGCCAAGAAAAACTTCAAAGAAGACAGATCAACTGCTCAAAATTATTATTGACATCAACAAACCTTTTAAGCAGTTGATCAGTCTTCTTTAAAAATTTTCTTGGCCGCTCTGACCCGTTCCTGTTACCTGTTACGACCGACGTCGGACTTCCTACCAAAAAAAGGTGATAAACTTATAAAGTGCTTCGTGGCTTCCCCCCCAGTGACCTCACACCCACCCGCACTGCCCTGCTGCAGGAACGTCCCGGCGCTACACCAGAGTCCATTGACCACTTCCTGCTGCAGTGTCCTCGCTTCCACTCCCGCCGACAACTTCTACGTGGTCACCTCATCGCCCTGAACGTCACCACCTTTGACCTGACCACCCTGCTGGCCGCCGCTGCCGTCCACCCGTCACGACGCCCCGCCGTCCTCCGCCTCACCTGTGCCTTCACCAGCAAGACTAAGCCACTGTCCCGACTGTGATTACTTCACGGCTGTACTCCAGGGCGAATATCCTTGATTTTGACATCACTGCCCTTCAACAACAACAACAAAGGGTGTGTGTGTGGTTGTGGGGTGAAGGAAAGGCTGGGAACAGGCTATTACAGGTCAAATGGGTAAATTTTTACGACAGCACCAAACTTCCCTACACAATTGGGAGCATGGTTTTTATTTACCTTATTATATTCTAAGAGACATTTTCTCCTTGAGCTTTCCGTCGCAAATCAATAGTTTCGGAGATATGAACATTTTAGGTGAGAGGAGGAATAAGTCTCCTTTGTTTACAAAGATTGTTTTGTTTTGTTTACCTCCCTCTTCCTCTTGTGACCTGCATCACTTTTGTTTCGGAGGCGCACCCGTGGCTACCTTACCTTACCTAACCTAACCTGAACCTTACCTTACCTTACCTTACCTTACCTTATCTGGTATCGTTTCGTAACTAGTAGTCAAGTTCAATTCTGAGCTGCATGTACGAAACGACTGTATTATTTTACGATAGTACCAAACTTCCCTACACAATTGGGAGCATGGTTTTTGTTTACCTTATTGTATTCTAAGAGACATTTTACACTTTGAGCTTTCCGTCGCAAATCAATAGTTTCGGAGATGTAGAACATTTTAGGTGGGAGGAGGAATATGTCTCCTTGTTTACAAAATGCCTCCCTCTTCCTCTTCTTGTGACCTGGATCGCTTTTTTTTCGGAGTAAGTTATCCGTGCGCACCCGTGGCTAGGAGATTAATCTCGGGGTTTGGTATTTTATTATACTTTTTTATTATTGGACCCAGTTAGGAGGTTAAAGGTTAGGTTAGGTAAACGAAACAAAAGTGATGCAGGTCACAAGAAGAGGAAGAGGGAGGCATTTGCTAAACAAGGAGACGTATTCCTTCTCCCAACTAAAATGTTCATATCTCCGAAGCTATTGATTTGCGACGGAAAGCTCAATGAGAAAATGTCTCAAGAATACATAAGGGGAACAAAAACCTGCCTCCCAATTGGTAGGGAAGTTTTGTCCCATCGTAAAAATTTCCCGAAACGACTAGGTTCATATAGACTACATAACAAATTTTTGGTGTACGAAACCACTTGTGTACGAAACTGACTGCCAGCATGATTGAACCCGTATTCTGTGTACATTATTTAGGTGTGTCGTGTTTGCCTTGTATGACGCTAACTACCACGTGTAGCCTAACCACCCTATTAGAGCTGCCGATCGTCTTATCACGCTATGATCAGGCGCCGTATCTAGAGCCAAACAAGAAATTACGGCTAGTTCTTAAGTTGGCATTGCCGTATCTTTTTACGCAGACACCCTAGGAAACACGCCCTTGCCGTACCTCTTGCCGCGGCGATCTAAGAACAAAATTTAGGGTTATAAATTTTCACTAGGACTGAAATTGCTACACAATTGGGAGTGTGGTTTTCTATGTTTACCTTATGATTCTAGGAAACATTCGTCTGGCTTCCGTCGCAAATCAGTACTTTTGGAGATAATGACACGTTGTTATAGGGAGGTGAGATACAAGGTGTACGTCCGTCCACACTTCTTCTTCCCTGTGACCTGCATCGCCGCTGTTCTTCCCTTGCGTGGACACTTTTAAGAGGATTGGGCTTTAGTTAGGCAGGTTAAAGCGTGGGATTAGGTCTAGATTAGGAGTCAAAAGGTGGGGTTAGGTTAGTGTAATTTTCATATTCTCATATACAACTCCTTCATATTAAAAACGTACTTATATTCGGAAAGTAGTGATTTCCGACGTAAGTCATAGAGAGAATGTTCTTAGAATCCAATAAGGGGACAGAACCACACTCCCAATTGTGTAGGCAAATCGGTTTCCTCAGTGTAAAACATTACCCAAGTATAGATAACAAAATATATAAAACAATAGATAAATAGGCGACAACATAAGATCAGATTTTTTTTTTTTTTTTTTTATTTATTATTTATTACATTTGTGCCTGGACTGGACCACTTGTTGCAGGTTGTTTTGAGGTACAGTCCCAGCTGGCTCTCTGTGTCTGACTGTGACACTGTTGCAGGTGGTGAGGTCACAGTCCCAGGATGGCTCTTCTGTGTCATGACTGTGACCACTGTTGCAAGTGGTGAGGTCACAAGTCCCAGCTGGGCTGTTCTGCTGCACACTTGAGGCATCTCGCGCCAGCATTCTAAAGCTTCTGCAGAACGGCACCATGTGTGCTGCCGCGAGTATGCTGCGCTGGAGGCTGTTGCCGGATGGCAGCAGCACCCACCAGTGGCCTGGCGGTAGCAGCAGCAGCAGTCTGCCTCAGCTGTTGGGGAGGCACAGGAGTGATGACAAAATCACCTGGAGGCAGGCAGCCAGGCCAAGAAGGAGAGAGCAGTTTTGTTGCTCACAATGTAGTAAATCATTCAGGAGCAAGATGTGCTTAAGAGGACATTTTCCTGATACACAGTGCGTCAAGGATTATGAATGTCGGAGTGTGGGAAAAAAATTTTACTCTTTAAGTCTCACCTCACCCAACTATCCCTGACACACGTGCTGTTAAAATCATAAATGTCTAGAGTGTGGGAAAAGATTTACTCTAAAGTCTCACCTCACCAAAACACACCCTGACACACAGTGGTTGTTAAAAATTATCAATGTCTGGAGTGTGGAAAAAATTTACTCACAAGTCCAACTCACCCAACACACCCTGACACACAGTGCGTTAAAAATCATGAATGTCTGCGAAGTGTGGGCAAAGCGTTAATCGTAAGTCTCACCTCACCCATACACAACCCTGACACACCGTGGTGTTAAAAATCATGAATGTCTGGAGTGTGGGAAAAGATTTACTCTAAAGTTTCATAACCCCAACACACCTTGACACACCGTGGTGTTTAAAAATCATGAATGTTCTGGATGTGTGAGGCAAAGATTTACTCAGAAGTCTCACCTCACCACACACACCCTTGACACACAGTGGTTTTAAAAATCATGAATGTCTGTTAGTGTGGGCCAAAGATTTAATCGTAAGTTTAACCTCACCACACACACCCTGGGACACCACAGTATTGAGGGGTTCAAATGTGAGTTTGTGGCAAGTGTTTCAAGACAAAGAGGGGATATTGACCAGCCACGTGAAGATTCAACATGAAGCAACGTGTTCAACTCTGAGTACACACGGTGGGACAAGAATCATGAATGTCTGGAGTGTGGGAAAAAATTTACTAAGAAGTCTAGCCTCCACCCAACACACCCTGGACACCAGAGGTGTTAAAAATCATGATGGTCCTGGAGGGTGGGCAAAAAATTTACCTAAGAAGTCTCACCTCACCCAAACACGCCCTGATACTCCGGATACACAATGGTCGTTAAAAATCATGAATGTCTGGAGTGTGGTAAATTTTTTATGCTAAGTGTGACCTCACCAGGACAGCCCTGAACACAGTGGTGTTAAAAATCATGAATGTGTAGGGGGTAAAAGATTTTATGTTAAGGTTGACCTCACCCAACACCCCTGAACACAGGTGGTGTTAAAAATCATTGAATGGTAGAATGTGGGAAAAGATTTACTAGCAAGTCTAACCTCAACCCAAACACGCTTTAGACACAATGGTTTGAGGGAGTTCAAGTGTGATGTTGTAAGAAGGTTTCAGACAAAGAGTGAATTGCCCAGCACCATGAAGATCCACTTCTTGAGGTGGTGTGTGTGTGACAAGTGTGCTGTAGGAGTGTCGGCAATGGTTGGGGACAGAGTGTTACATGTGTGGTGGCAGGAGTGTGGCAATGGGTGGTGGTGGTGACAGTGTGTTACATGTGTGGTGGTAGGGAGTGTGGCAATGGGTTGTGGTGGTGGTGGACAGAGTGTTACATGTGTGGTGGTAGGAGGAGTGGCAATGGTGGTGGTGGTGGGTGGACAGAGTGTTTACATGTGTAGGGGTAGGAGTGGGCAATGTGTGGTGGTGGTGGGGGACAGAGTTTTACATGTGTCGGTGGTTAGGAGTGTGGCAATGGGTGGTGGTGGTGGACAGTGTGTTACATGTGTGGTGGTAGGGGTCTAGTGTGGCCAATGGGTGGTGGTGGTGGTGGCAGAGTGGTTGCATGTGTGGTGGCAGGAGTGTGGCAATGTGTGGTGGTGGTGGGGGTGGACAGAGTGTTACATGTGTGGTGGTAGGAGTGTGGCAATGTGGTGGTGGTGGTGGACAGAGTGTACATGTGTGGTGGTTAGGAGGTGGCATGGGTGGTGGTGGTGGTGGACAGAGTGTTACATGTGTGGTGGCAGGAGTGTGGCAATGGGTGGTGGTGGACAGTGGTACATGTGTGGGTGGTAGGGAGTGTGGCAATGGGTGGGTGATGGTGGAAGAGTGTTACAATGTGTGGTGGTAGCCGTGTGGCATGGTGTGGTGGGGTGGTGGTGGACAGTGGAGTGTCTAACATGTGTGGTGGCAGGAGGTGGTGGTGGTGGTGGAGCAGAGTGTGTTACATGTGTGGGGGTAGGAGTGGCAATGGGTGGTGGTGGGGACAGAGGTTAGATGTGTGGTGGTAGGAGGTGGCAATGGGTGGTGGTGGTGTTGGACAGAGTGTTACATGTGTGGTGGCAGGAGTGTGGCCAATGGGTGATGGTGGTGGTGGACGGGTTTTGGTTACATGTGTGGTGGCAGGAGTGTGGCAATGGGGGTGGACAGGGGAGTGTTACATGTGTGGTGGCAGGAGTGATAAGCAATGGGGGTGTGTGGACAGAGTGCTACATGTATGGTGGCAGGAGTGGTGGCAATGGGTGGTTGGTTTGGTGGGCAGTGGACAGTGTTACAGTGTGGCAATGGGTCGGTGGTGGTGGTGGGACAGGCGTTACATGTGTGGTGGTAGGAGTGTGGCAATGCGTGGGTGGTGGTGGGTGGACAGAGTGTTAACATGCTGTGGGTGCAGGAGTGTGGCAAATGGGTGGTGGTGGTGTGGACAGAGTGTTACATGATGTGGTGGTTAGGAGTGTGGCAATGCCTTGTGGTGGTGGTGGACAGAGTTTTACATGTGTGGTGGCAGGAGTGTGGCAAGGGTGGTGGTGGTTGGTGGACAGAGTGTTACATGTGTGGTGGTAGGAGTGTGGCAATGGGTGGTGGGTGTGGGGTGTGGACCCCCTCCCCCCCTCCCCCCAGTGTTACATGTGTGGTGGCAGAGTGTGGAATGGGTGTTGGTGCGTGGGGACAGAGTGTTACATTGTGGTGGTGTAGGAGTGTGGGGCACTGCCTTGTGGTGGTGGTGGACAGAGGTTAATGGTGTGGTGGAAGGAGTGTGGCAATGGTGGTGGTGGGGTGGGACAGAGTGTTATGTGTGGTGGTAGGCTGTGGCAATGGGTGGTGGTGGTCTGGTTGGACACCAGGTTACATGTGTGGTGGCAGAGATGTGTGGCAATGGGTGGTGGTGGTGGTGGGGGTGACACAGTGTTAATGTGTGGTGGTAGGAGTTGGCAATGGGTGGGGTGGTGGACGAGTGTTACATGTGTGTGGCAGGAGTGTGGCAATGGGTGGTGGTGGTGGTGGACAGGTACATGTGTGGTGGCAGGAGGTGGAAATGGGTGGTGGTGTTGGTGGGACAGTGTTACATGTGTGGTGGCAGGAGGTGTCGGCAAGGGGTGGTGGTGGTGGTGACAGAGTGTTACATGTGTGGTGGCAGGAGTGTGGCAATGGGTGGTGGGGGTGGTGAACAGAGTGTTACATGTGTGGTGGCAGGCGTGTGGCAATGGTGGGGGTGGGGGTGGTGTGGGACACAGTGTTACCTGTGTTGGTGGCAGGCGTGTGGCAGGCAATGGGTGGTGGTGGGGGTGGTGGACACAGTGTTGTTACATGTGTGGTGGCAGAGTGTGCAATGGGTGGTGGTGCGTGGTGGACAGAGTGTTACATGTGTGGTGCGGAGTGTGCAAGGGTGGGTGGTGGGGGTGGTGGACACAGTGTTACTGTGTGGTGGCAGGCGGTGTGGAATGGGTGGTGGTGGGGGTGGGGACACAGGTTCATGTGTGGTGGCAGGCGTGTGGCAATGTGTGGTGGTGGTGGTGGTGGGGACAGAGTGTTACATGTGTGGTGGCAGGAGTGTCGGCCAATGGGTGGTGGTCGTGGTATGGTGGACAGAGTGTACATGTGTGGTGGCAGGGAGTGTGCAATGGGTGGTGGTGGTGGTGGACAGATCCCTCTGGACAGAGTGGTACATGTTGGTGAAGGAGTGTGGCCAACGGGTGGTGGTGGTGGTGGGGACACAGTGTTACATGGTTGTGGTGGCAGGCGTGGCCTCTCATAGGTTGGTGGGGAAGTGTTTATATGTCAGTTTATAGTGTTGTGCCTTTCCCTAGCAGTTTAAGAAGAGTGTGAGGGTGATGACATGCAGGGTGGTGGTGGGGTTGGTGGTGAAGTATGTCAGCTGGCTGGACCTGGGGCATAGCAACTTTTTTTTTGTTTTTGTACACAAACTATTACATGTGTGTCTTGTTTAGGCTTTGTTTATAACTTCATGCTTTAGTGTTGTTACCGGCACACCACCACCTTAAACAGGTCCATGTCTATGTAATACCAAGGTTATTTATACTGTCATTCCTAGACCAACATTTTCCCCGCCCACTACTACATGACTTCACTGAGATATCCTCCTCTTCCTCTTCCTCTTCTTCCTTCCTCTCCTCCTCCTCCTCCACTACCACCACCTTCTCCTCCTCCTCCTCCTCCTCACCACCAGTAGTAGTAGTGGTGGTTATACTGGACACACCACCATGTACTATACACTCAACTATACAAGGGAAATCATTCTTTGTGATTGAAAAACACCGAGATATTTCGACCTGGGATATTTATTGAGCACTGAGATATTTCATGCTATGTATGGATCAATTTTGTAGCCATGACAGTTTTGTGTGCATGAAGAGTGGACGGCGGTAATGGTGAGTGTCTAGCGTCCGGCTCCCACCAGTTCACCTTGTACGGCCGCGTCTGCCGCCTCACCGCCCACCGTAGACGTCACCACATCACCGCTGTGGCTTAGGGGTCCACCGGCCTTTAGGGGTCAAAATGCAACACTGGCCTGTACAAGATGACCTCTGATGACCTCTAAGGTGTTAAGGGTCATTCACAGCAGGCGACAGGTGAGAGGAGGAGGAGAACTGTGTTTTGTTCTATGTGTGTACAGTTGTTACTGTAATGCTAATAGCGTAATAGATGATCAGTTTTCAAAGAGCTAGTCTAGATATTGAACAATATATTATAACCCCTTCACCGGCCCAGATCTTTCCTTTGCTATATAAAGTAGTGTAGGTAGTAGTATAGGTAATAATATTAAACCCTCTCACGCCAAGACATCTTTCCTTGCTATATAAAAATGGTCTGTTGTTACCTAAAATAAGGAAAAGTCACTGAATATACCAACATGAGTTAGGGGACAAGGTACTAAAACGGTCATAGCTATTAAAACATCTGCGTATAGTCAATACAAATCGACACCGAAATGGTACACAAATTACAATGGAAATTACGTTCGGGCCTCAAGGGTTAATTAAATAGTACATCATTAAAAAAAAAAACTTCTTATGAACGTCAATATTTTTATTAGCTACATTTATTAGGAAGGCAAGACCATGAGTTAACTTCTTCCAGTGCTGATTCATATTGCTTTATCTATATTCATAAAAGCGAAAGTGCCTGTTGTGTGTGTTGTGGGTGGTATAGGTTCCGCCCCCCGTGGCGGCATCCCATCCATATACACATTTTTGGAACCAGGTTGACCAGGGGAAGAGTAAAAGCCCGTTATTGAGATGATCCGATCACTTTTTTTTTTCATTTGTTTTTTTTGTAGCAGCCTATTAGCGATAATTGTGAAAAAAAGTTGGGTTGCGAGAATTGAGGAAGCCTTGATGTTAGGGTGATGGTAATGGTGTGAGTGAATGGGTGGGTAAATTGGGTTGGGGTTGAGTATGGCCGGAGTGAATGGGTGATGGGTGAGGAATAGATGGGGGTGATGGGTAATGGTGTGAGTGAAGGTGGGTGTGGGGTGATGGGTAATGGGTGGGGGGTGATGTGGTAATGGGTGAGTGAATGGGTGTGTGGTGATGGGTAAGGTAATGGTGAGAGAATGGGTGGGGGGTGATGGGGTATGGTGTGAGTGAAGGGGTGGGGGGGGGTTGATGGGTAATGGCGTGAGTGAATGGGTTGGGGGTGATGTGAATGGGTTGGCGTAATAATACATTTCTACATCCATTTATTTCGGAAAGTTAGAAGGGAGCTATCTGGAGAGAGAGTCTGTGTTTGGTGGGCCGAAGGAACACCAATAGCCCTTCCGCAGGAGCTAGCCAAAAAGTCCGCCTGGAGGGCAGCTTTGCGGCTAGTAAAATATATAG
Source organism: Chionoecetes opilio (assembly GCA_016584305.1). Taxonomy (NCBI): domain Eukaryota; kingdom Metazoa; phylum Arthropoda; class Malacostraca; order Decapoda; family Majidae; genus Chionoecetes; species Chionoecetes opilio. The sequence continues at coordinate 22,175 of JACEEZ010011091.1, forward strand.
TGTATAGTTTATTTGTATTATGGAAAAAATGCAGTCAGAACGCCACCGCCCCCTGCCTCCCTTCTATGCTACGGGGCAGCTGATTGGTGCATTCTCGTTATCATCACTACCAATCACAATATCTTTCACTACTTAAACAGCGGCGTGACCATGACAGAGGCAATCTTCATACAATCATAATTGGGGGCATACGCAGGGGGCGCGTCGCCTCGCCCACCCTACGACGCCCACTCCCGTGGGTCACCACGCGCGAGTTCCCATGCAGTCTCCTTTCCCATACCAAGCAGCTCTCGACAAGAAAACATCAAAACTTGCCCCCAGCCACGAGCCTTGTGGGCGCCTCCCTTGGCCTCCTCCACGCCGTATTGCTCTACAGGATACAACCCGATGGGACAGGATCGTTTTCAGGGTGGTAGCGTTGCCACATGCCCATATAGCCGAAGTTGGCGCTGACGGACTATGCAGGTAATAGGCCTCCCGATTTCAGTCTCACGGTGCAATCGCTGATTTGACATGTAATCCTCCCAGCGATAACCCCATGATTCTGCGAAGACACTTATTACCAAAGGCATTGATTCGTCTCTTCAAGTCACTATTAGTGTCCATGTCTCACAACATAGAGTAAGGACAGGGATCACAAGCGACTGAAGATCAGGATCCTTGTCCTTCTGCCAAAGGTACCGACAACGCCCCAAATTACTCCCGCCTGAGCGAGTCAAACAACCATTGGCTATGCACAATCCGCCGTAAGACTTCGTGACGTGACCCACCTCATTATGGGGACTGCGCTACCAAGGTATGTAAAAACTTTCCAAGATCTTCCATGTCTCGCCACATGCATGAACAGGGACTGTACTGCTTCATCTAGTAAGTCTCCAAATACATGGACCGTGGTCTTGAGCCAGGAGACCTTCAAGTCACAAAGGCTTTGCCTCCTCGTGCAGCGCCCGAGAAGCCATCACCAGGACCCTCAGCGACTCAGCAAAAGATTACTGATCATCAGCAAAAAACAAGATCAGTGATCTTGGGTGTTGTCGACGGAGCTCCAACAATCCACTTTGTCTAAAACCTTGTCCAATACCCAGTCCATCACAAGCGGTTGGAAAAGTGATGGCGGCAAGGACGCAACCTGCATCATCCTGTATCACAGGAAAGAAGCTGGATATTCACCTGACCCACATTCAACAGCACTATCAGTCCCAGAATACAGACCCGTCATCCAACCAATAGTCTTTGCAGGGAATCCCTCGAAGTCGCAGAAGATCCCAGGGAGGGACTCATGATGCACTGAGCAAACGCCTCTGAGAACAAGGCTGCAAGCATCCCTGTCGAAACTCCACGTCGGCGTTCCACAGGACACGAAAGCGCTAGGATACGGTTCCGTTGTTGACTTACCAGGCTGTGAACCCAGATGCTGAGGTCTCTGATGCTTCACCAGATGACTGCGAATCCGCTGTCAGCAATAGATGGGCAAGCACCCCCCCCCTTGCCTGGTACGCTGAGCAGTGTAATACCGCTGGTAATGTTCAGTCCGACGGTTCCCGTCCATATAGGGACGACCAGCCCCCTTTTCCAGCAGGAGGAAGGGTACCTGATTGCCACACTGCGTCAGGAAAAGCATGCAACCCGCTTATCAGGGCCTCACCCCCAGTTTTGAGGAGCTCCGCACTGATATTTACAAACACCAGTTTTTCTTTCCACCCCTCAACTTTGCTACAAGCCTCTCTGACTTCGTCAAGAGAGGGTGCGGTTTCGTAAAAGGGGGGAAATCGGCATCCACTCCCCGTAACCCAGTGGTGTGAAGCTGCTCAGTTGGAGGGTCCACCGTGAACAAACTGCCCAAAGTACTCAGCCCAACGAGCCATCTCCCCCATCCATGTCCGACACGAGGCGCCCATCTGCTGTTCGAATAGCACTCGCCCGAGAAAGAGACTTGGAACGGAGCTTTCTTCAGGGCTCGGTAGGCGGGTCGGAGGTCATTAGCGTTCAAATGACCCTTGACATCCTCAGCGGGGACTCCTGACATACCTCTCCTTGTTTTCCCCTAGGAGGGTTCTAGTCCTGCATGACAGAGCCCTTTTGCTGGTCCCGGTTCCCAGCCAGTCTGGCAGCGCGATCTCCTCGATTTTCTCCAGCGTCTCCGTCGAGACAAAACCACGCCTTGCCCTCGGGCGCTCCCCAATACACTCCTTGGCAGCCTGTAGAGTATCACGTTTGAAGGTATCCCACAGTTCTACAGGGTCCTCGATAGCACCGAGCACATCAAACCGATTTGAGACTGCCACCGCATACTCATGAGCACATGTCAAGTCCTTCAGTTTCTCAAGATGAAACACATTTATGGTTACCTCTTGAGATTCTTCTGGACTTGACATGAAGTTTAAAGTGTGCAACAACAAGTCTGTGATCTGTTCCAAAGAACTCAGGAGAGTGTATAGGAGATATGAAAATTACACTAACCTAACCCCACCTTTTGACTCACTAATCTAACCTCCTAACTAAAGCCAAATCCTCATTAAAAAGTGTCCGCGGCAAGGGAAGAACAGAGGCGATGCAGGTCACAAGAGGAAGAAGAGTGTGGCGGACGTAAACACTGGTCTCTCGCCTCCCTATAAACAACATGTCATTATCTCCAAAAGTAATGATTTGCGACGGAAGTTCATAGAGAATGTTTCCTTAAATCCAATAAGGTAAACAGAAACCACACTCCCAATTGTGTAGGCAATTTCGGTCCTGGTGTAAAATAATACCCTAAACTTTATTGACTTAGATCGCCGCGGCAAGAGGTACGGCAGGCGTGTTCCTACGGTGTCTGCGTCTAAGGATACGGCAGTGCCAACTAGCCGTATTTCTTGTTGGCTATAGATACGGCGCCAGATTCATGGCGTTATAAGACTATCAGGCAGCTCTAATAGGGTGGTTAGGCGTACACGTGGTAGTTAGTGTGGTAGGAATGCCGGTCAGAACGTCCACGGGTGAAAGCGTCCATTCGCTAACCTAACCTAACCTAACCTAACCCCAACCCAACCTAACCTAACCCGTGGACGTTATGGTCATTCTGAACCATGGACGTTTTCACCCGTGGACGTTCTGACTGGCTACCCGTGGTAGTACACTCAGCTCAGAGCTGAACTTGACTACTAGTTACGAAACGACACCGGATATGTACGAAACAACTAACAAAAACTGTGTACGAAACAACTAACAAAAACTGTGTACGAAACAACTAACAAAACCTGTGTACGAAACAACTAACGGTAATAATGGAGGAGAGTTTCACGTTCGTTTTCAGAGACACCAACTATTTTTTCTTGGCCTACAATAAGTGCTTGTTCTAATGGTGCTAGTTTTATTTTGCGCAAACCAAAAAAAAAAATGAAAAAAAAAAAAAAAAAAAAAATTGAAACCTAACCTAACCTTAAGGTTTTTAAAGAAACCTAACCTAATCTTAACCACAAAATAGTTTTTTTTTTTTTTTTTTTTTGGTTTGCGCAAAATAAAACTAGCACCATTAGAACAAGCACCTATTGTGGGCCCAAGAAAAAATAGTTGGCGTCTCTAAAAAACGACCGCGAAACCCCTCCTCCATTATAACCCAACTAACAAAACCTGGGTACGAAACAACTTGTGTACGAAACTCCCTGTCACCCTAATCATACACAGTTGTCTTTCCTCCTCGTCCACTAATAACAACCCACTTTAAACCCTTCATTTGACCTGTTTTAACCTGTTCCCAGCCTCACATTCACCCCACAACCACACACACACCCTTACTCACCCTTTATTCACCCTGGGACGTCGCCGGGGTGAGTAATTCGAGGTTAAAACTGAAGATAACTGATGCGAGAGAGAGGACCACGTGTTTTCCAAGCCTCGATGTCAACAAGGGAGCGCAGGGTTGCCAGATACTCCATTACAGGACCTCAATATATCAAATACTCTCAAATATTACCACACATTATAGGATTTATTGATTGATTCATGTTATATTAATGGCATTTTATATGTTGTATGTATGTATGTTACTTGCATTTTTGTTTTTGTTTTTTTGTTTGAAGAATTTCGTCAGTTATCGACGCAGCTGAGATGGATCTCCACTGTAACCAGACAGCTTTGGAGGAGAGAGAGCTGTCTGCTAATGCTTATAGTGTTGACCGAAGCCACCATCCCGGGAGGCGGGTCACAAACCCCCGGCTAACACCCGGTACCCATTCACTGCTGGGTGGACAGGGGCTCGGGTTTTAAGGAAACAGCCCAACTGTTTCCGCTCCGCCCGGGGATCGAACCCGGGACTTCTCGGTTGTGAACCGAGCGTGCTACCCCTACACTACGGAGTTACCTACGCATGTTAGGAGTTATATTCTTCATGGAGACATTAACAGCTATTCTTATTGATGTCTTGCTGCAATGAAACATCAACACCTTCACCATTAATGCCACCACCACCATCACTATCACTATCACCATCACCACCTCCACCTCCACCATCACCACCATCATCACTATCACTATCACCACCATCACTATCACTATCACCACCATCACCATCACTGGTGATGGTGATAGTGATGGTGGTGGGTGTGGCGACACACTGCCACACCCACTGCCACACAGGACACTGCCACACAGGACACACTGCCACACCCACTGCCACACAGGACACACTGCCACACCCACTGCCACACAGGACACACTGCCACACCCACTACCACACAGGACACACTGCCATAGCCACGGGTACAACCACACTTGTCCACACAACACACCACCTCAAAAGTGGATCTTCACGTGCCTGGCAATATCACCCTTTGTCTTGAAATCAGTGATGTTGAATGGATTGGAACAGGCAGTACCACCACCGCAGGTGCAGAACATCGTGCATGGAAGTTGGCGCCCCATACAGCCCCATTTCCCACCTCTACATGCTCGCTCAGATGTGGGAGCCACATCTGACCAGCTTGAGAATGTGCTCCGGGGCGTAGGATACACCGTCCTCCAATTTCGAGGGATGAGACACTTGTTAGTGTCCTCAGCTTTCACCCGTGTTCCACTGCAGCGAGAGTTGGTGGCTCCCCACTCAGGGCACTGTACCAGTTTAGCGACTTGGTGGTGTGCTCTACGAACGTTTTTGCTCAAACGCTTCTGTAGTGGGGGCAAACTACACAGCTTCGTGCTGCTGTCGCTTGCCAGTCTTCTGTGCCCATAGCTTCTGGCGGATCTTGGTCATCGAAGAGGTGGGAGTTGTAATGCCATAGACGCACCCATGAAAGCGTTGCTTGTTCGGTGACTTCAACGATATTTGCCAAGGGTTACCAAGCTGATCCAGAGTTTTAGCCTTTTCGAGCCACAAACGATTGCTTTTTTTTTTCCCAAATTTCCCTAAGTCGCAGCAAACTCCAATCATGGGTCGGTCGTTGGGATTGACGTGAAGGAAACTGCTCGTAAACATTCAACAACGTACCCGAGCTCTTGGCGCTTCATGCTCTAACTGGCTGTGATTCAATCGGGAAAATTACCCGATGGGGTGATTTTATTTATTTATTTAACGCTAATATATGCATGGTTCTAATTATTTATCAGATTACGAAATATAGCAATGGAAAGCTAATAAAATTGCGCTTCTATTGGGTAACCTTCATGATAAAAGTTGACTCGCAAAAATTTAAATGGCGAGGCGTTAAATGAATATTAAGTTCATGCATATTTCTTCATAAGTTTCGTAATGGCATTCTTTAGCGTGTTTTACTGTTTTTTATTTGATAATATAACAGAACAAACATTTACGAAGATACGTATATCTTATATACTGATAAACCATCTATATGATAGTCCATAGACCACTATATCTCTTTGTCCCGGGGGCCCCCCAGGCCCCTATGCAGCCCCGCAATTCAAAACATTGTCGGCCCCTGAACAGTCCAGGTATACAGTGGTCTATGGTTGTTCCCATATTAAGAAGGGAGACAGAGGACTGAAGTCAAAAATTTTCGACCCCTAAGTCTAACGTCAGTGGTGGGTAAATTATTAGAATCTATTAAATTTCAAAAAACATTAGAGAGCACTTAGATAAACATAGTCAAACCTCGATATAACGGACCTCAATTTAACGGACTTCGGATGTAACGGACTCAATTTGCGTGACGAATTTGGGGGCAATATATATAAATATATATATATTTTTTTTTTTTTTTTTTTTTTTCGTTGTAGCCTATAGCGCCTGTAGGCAATGGAGAGTCTTGATGTTGGTCGAACTCGAATAGTGACTATTAGTGTTATGGGGTGGCCGCTGATACACTCTCCCCGTCACCTCAACACCCTAAATCAAACCCCTTTTCTAAGGTGACACGCAGTGCTATACTGACCCAAATAGTGACACGTGTATAGAACTGCACTTCCCAACCAATATAATATATATAATAATAAGCATTATCATGATAATAACAATACCTTTGGAAGCCATGGCTCAAATCAGCTGGCGCGTAGTAATTTGTTTACCTTTCACTAGAGCTTGAGCTTGACTAAGCTACACGGTGGTTGTGTTTGTGTTATTTCTGATTTATTTCACGTGTAGGAGCGGACCAAAATTTAGCATGTAGTGCCAGTCACTGTTTACCTCCCAACATAGCTACACAGTCTGGTTGTGTTTGTGATTATTTCTCATTTATTTTACAATTTTCCGTTTTTTGCATATATTTTTTCACCCTTGGGAAAATACCCTCGCTAAAACGGACAATCGGCTTTAACGGACCACCCCCCTTTAGTCCGTTATATCGAGGTTTGACTGTAGTTTTTATCAATGATTCACAACATGGATTCACTAAGGGTAGGTCATGTCTCACCAATTTATTGAGTTTTTATAGGAAAATTTTTTGAGACGGCAGATAATGATAAGGATTTTGATATAATATATCTGGACTTTAGTAAGGCATTTGACAAAGTACCACACGAGCGACTCTTAAATAAAGGGTTTAAAGGGTTCATGGAATAGATGGAAAGGTTCTTCATTGGTTCAGAGCTTGGGGTAAGTAATAGGCAACAAAGGGTTACAATTAATGGTTTTAAATCTGAAAAGGGGAATGGTGACAAGTGGAGTTCCACAAGGGTCTGTTTCGGATCCATTACTATTTTTGATTTACATCAACGACTTGGATAGTGGGATTTTGCAGTGATATCAGCAAGTTTGCTGATGATCTAAGGTAGGTAGGATTATTTGGATACAGTCTGATGTAACATATTGCAGGGAGACTTAGATAAACTTAACGAGGGGCAGGGCAGATGGCAGACGGAATTAATTTGATAGGCAGCTTTTGAATGTGTAAAAAACCTGGAATAGATACACATAAGCATGTATCGCTGAAAGTCAGAAGTGAAAAAGATCTTGGAATGAGGGGAGCCCGACCTCGACTAGGAAACAATGTANCCATGACCACGTGGGCCCATCTCCTACCACCCCACCCCACACTGCCACACACTACCACACAGGACACTGCCACACAGGACACTGCACACCCACTGCCACACAGGACACTGCCACACAGGACACTGCCACACCCACTGCCACACAGGACACTGCCACACAGGACACTGCCACACCCACTGCCACACAGGACACACTGCTACACAGGACACTGCCACACCCACTGCCACACAGGACACTGCCACACAGGACACACTGCCACACCCACTGCCACACAGGACACACTGCCACACCCACTGCCACACAGGACACTGCCACACAGGACACACTGCCACACCCACTGCCACACAGGACACACTGCCACACTGCCACACAGGACACACTGCCACACCCACTACCACACAGGACACCCTGCCATAGCCACGGGTACAACCACACTTGTCCACACAACACACCACCTCAAAAGTGGATCTTCACGTGCCTGGCAATATCACCCTTTGTCTTGAAATCAGTGATGTTGAATGGATTGGAACAGACAGTACCACCACCGCAGGTGCAGAACATCGTGCATGGAAGTTGGCGCCCCATACAGCCACATTTCCCACCTCTACATGCTCGCTCAGATGTGCAGCCACATCTGACCAGCTTGAGAATGTGCTCCGGGGCGTAGGATACACCGTCCTCCATATTTCGAGGGATGAGACACTTGTTAGTGTCCTCAGCTTCCCACCCGTGTTCCACTGCAGCGAGAGTTGGTGGCTCCCCACTCAGGGCACTGTACCAGTGAGCGACTTGGTGGTGTGCTCTACGAACGTTCTGCTCAAACCCTTCTGTAGTTGGGGGCAAACTACACAGCTTCGGTGCTGCTGTCGCTTTGCCAGTCTTCTGTGCCCATAGCTTCTGGCGGATCTTGGTCATCGAAGAGGTGGGAGTTGTAATGCCATAGCACGCACCCATGAAAGCTGTTGCTTGTTCGGTGACTTCAACGATATTTGCCAAGGGTTTACCAAGCTGATCCAGAGTGTAGCCTTTTCGAGCCACAGCGATTGCTTTTGTTTTCCCAATTCCATAAGTCGCAGCATCTCCAATCATGGGTCGGTCGTGCATTGACGTGAAGGAAACTGCTCGTAAACATTCAGCAATCGTACCCGAGCTCTTGGCGCTTCATGCTCTAACTGGCTGTGATTCAATCGGGAAAATTACCCGATGGATGATTTTATTTATTTATTTAACGCTAATTTATGCATGGTTCTAATTAATTTATCAGATAACGAAATATAGCAATGGAAAGCTAATAAAATTGCGCTTCTATTGATAACCTTCATGATAAAAGTTGACTCCCAAAGTTTTAAATGGCGAGGCGTTAAGTGAATGCATATTTCTTCATGGTTTCGTAATGGCATTTCTTTAGCGTGTTTTACTGTTTTTTATTTGATAATATAATAGAACAAACATTTACGAAGATTACAGTATATCATATATACTGATAAACCAGTCTATATGATAGTCCATAGACCACTATATCTCTTTGTCGGGCGTCCCGCAGGCCCCTATGCAGCCCCGCAATTCAAAACATTGTCGCGTGAACAGTCCAGGTATACAGTGGTCTATGGTTGTTCCCATATTTAAGAAGGGAGACAGAGGACTGAAGTCAAATTATCGACCCTTAGGTCTAACATCAGTGGTGGGTAAATTATTGGAATCTATTATTGCAAAAAACATGAGAGAGCACTTAGATAAACATAGTCAAACCTCGATATAACGGAACTCGATTTAACGGACTTCGGATGTAACGGACTCAATTTGCGTGACAAATTTGCGGGCAAGATATAATTTTTTTTTCTTTTCTTTTTGTTACGTTGTAGCCTATAGCGTCTGTAGGCATATGGAGAGTCTTGATGTTGGTCGAACTCGAATAGTGACTATTAGTGTTATGGCGTGGCCGCTGATACACTCTCCCTGTCACCTCAACACCCTAAATCACCCTTATCTAAGGTGACACGCAGTGATACACTGACCTAAATAGTGACACGTGTATAGAACTGCACTTCACAACCATATAATATATATAATAATGAGCATTAGTCATGATAATAAGCAATACCTTTGGAAGCCATGGCTCAAATCAGCTGGCGCGTAGTAATTTGTTTACCTTTCACTAGAGCTTGAGCTTGACTAAGCTACACGGTCTGGTTGTGTTTGTGATTATTTCTGATTTATTTCACGTGTAGGAGCGGACCAAATTCAGCATGTAGTGCCAGTCACTGTTTACCTCCCAACATAGCTACACAGTCTGGTTGTGTTTGTGATTATTTCTCCTTTATTTCACAATTTTTCCGTTTTTTGCATATATTTTTCCACCCTTGGGAAAATACCCTCGCTAAAACGGACAATCGGCTTTAACGGACCACTCCTCCCCCCCCTTAGTCCGTTATATCGAGGTTTGACTGTAGTTTGATCAATGATTCACAACATGGATTCACCAAGGGTAGGTCATGTCTCACCAATTTATTGAGTTTTTATAGAAAAGTTTATGAGACGGCAGATAATGATAAGGATTATGATATTAATATATCTGGACTTGAGTAAGGCATTTGACAAAGTACCACACAAGCGACTCTTAAGTAAGGTTAAGGCTCATGGTATAGATGGGAAGGTTCTTCATTGGATCAGAGCTTGGCTAAGTAATAGGCAACAAAGGGTTACAATTAATGGTTCCAAATCTGAATGGGGACTGGTGACAAGTGGAGTTCCACAAGGGTCTGTTTTGGGTTCATTACTATTTTTTATTTACATCAAAGACTTGGATAGTGGGATTAGCAGTGATATCAGCAAGTTTGCTGATGATACTAAGGTAGGTAGGATTATTGGATCACAGTCTGATGTAAACATATTGCAGGGAGACTTAGATAAACTTAACGAGTGGGCAGTCAGATGGCAGATGGAATTTAATATTGATAAGTGCAGCGTTATGAATGTTGGTAGAAAAAACCCTGGTAATAGATACAGGTTGAAGTTCCCAAACTCGGCAACCTCGGGACCAGCGCCGAGCCGAGTAATGGAATTTTCCAACTTTTAGAACGTAGATATATTAAGGGGAAAAAAAGCATGAAAATCACATGAAAAAAATAGAAGAAGAAGAAGTACACAAAATAACAGTGTACACAACTCTACAGTCACAACACCACTGAACAATAACAACAAACAAATCGGCGGGAGAAACCAAGCGGCCTAGTGTGGTGGCTCCTAGCGGCCGACCCGGCAACTACGAGCCGGGTTTTGGGTGTTCTGCAGTGTTTTGGAAAATCCGGAACCATAGCCGAGTTTTGGGTGTTGCCGAGTCTTGGGATGCCGAGTTTGGGAACTTCAACCTGTACACCATAAGCAATGTATTGCTGAAAAGATCAGAAGGTGAAAAAGATCTTGGAGTGAGGGTGAGCCCAGACCTCCGACCTAGGAAACAATGTATTGAGGCCAGAAATAGAGCTAATAGAGTATTAGGATTCATTACCAGAAGTTTTAAAAGTAGAAGTGCGAAAGTTATTCTAAAGCTTTATCTGGCTCTAGTCAGACCTCACCTAGACTATGCGGTTCAGTTTTGGTCTCCATATTACAGGGTGAATTATAAGCCTTGTTAGAAGCAGTGCAGAGAAGGATGACCAAAATTATTCAAGGGATGCGTAACTTTAGTTATGAGAAGAGATTGAAGTTATTAAAGGTACACTCACTCGAGACGCAGAGTAAGGGGCGATCTGATAGAAGTTTTTAAGTGGATAAAGGGATTTAATAAAGGAGAGGTAGGAAAAGTTCTTACGGCTTTTAACCAGGGTAGAACAAGAAGTAACGGATTCAAGTTGGAAAAGCGTAGATTTAGAAAGGAAATAGGGAAAAACTGGTTCATAAATAGGGTGGTGAATGAATGGAATGGTCTCAGTAGACAGGTAGTTAGTGCGGAGTCATTAGGGAGCTTTAAAGAGAGACTGGATAGGTTCATGGATGGGGATGCAAGGTGGATGTAGGTAGTGTTAGGTGACAGGAACTACCACGTGCAGGCCTCGCGGCCTCTTGTAGCTTCCTTATTTTCTTGTACTTATGTCGGTCGTAACAGGAACCCACAGCGCGGAAAAGTCGTAGGTTTGGTCGCAAACGTGCACACTGACCAACGACTGCTCGAGACTGGATTTTGCAGAGGTAGGGAGTCTCCAGGCTCGCTTATTATTGCTTGGTATGCTATGAAATATCATTTCACTAGGTGAATGTAGACATATGATTGCATTTGGATGGATATTAGTCATATATATGAGTAAAGAGATGAAATACAAGCAAGGGACTCATCCATGTCTGGCAGCGCGGCCTTTGGCAGCAGCAGCAGCATGAAGCCCGTGAGGTGGATATCAGCACCAAGGGAGATAGATGTCTTTGGTAATATTTAGTAGGGGTGCGATAACCCCTTGAGGAATCCTATGATCCCTGGTGATATCCTATGGTGCTATCACATGTGTGGGAGCTGACCTGACTTCTTCAGGAAGGCACAGGTGAGGCGGATGACGGCGGGTTTTGACTCAAAACTTTTGAGAGGCGGCGGGCGGAGCCGCCACCTCCTCCGCCACTGTAGGTTTGGGCAGGCTTAAACGTTTTATTACTCGTTATTATTCAACTTAATGATTATGGTGAAATGTTATATACACGTGTCATTATCTAAATCAATGTAGCACCGTGTGTCACCTTAAATAAGGGTGATTTAAAGCTGTTATGATGAGGTGACTGCTGGCGCAGGGTTCCCTTGGGGGTTTCCCCCTAAATTTGGGGGTTTTTCTTCCAATTTGGGGGGAGATTTTTGCGTTTGGGGGACGGTGGGAAATTTGGGGGGATTGATTACTTTAGATTGAACTTAATTAATTAGGCAAAAACTGCCATTTATATTATGGTTGTGGTGAGGCCGGGCCAGGTCAATCCTCGGTATTTCTGAATTATCTCTTGTGTGACCTGGCATGAAGGTGAGAAGTAAGGATTAGTGGAGGGGAGAAGCCTGTGGCCATGGGAGGGAGGGGAGTAGGCCGGTGGGGGAGTGAGGAGAGGAGTCAGGTGGGTATGAGAGACTGGTGGGCGGCTCAGCTGGCCTAGGCTGTGGGGTCAAGGAGGAGGGTACGAGGGGGTGGGTCAGTGGTGGAGGGAGACCCTGGTGGATGATAAGGGAGAGAGGGAAGGAGGATGGTGGGGGAGGGAGGCGGAGTATGGAAGGAACCGTGAGGATGGGGGAGAGGAGTCACGGAAGAGAGAAAGTGAGAAAGGAAAGAAGGGGGAGAATAAAGCAGGCAGGGAGAGGAGAGTTTTGTGGGCAGAAAAAGAGGACAGCTGAAAGTGCAAAAGAAGATGGAGGAACTTAAACCGAAAAAAGAAAAGGATAGGACATGCAGAGACAATGATGCCTTAGTATGAAGTAGTCTATTAGTACTGCAGGTTGAAGTTCCCAAACTCGGCATCCCAAGACTCGGCAACACCCAAAACTTGGCTATGGTTCCGGATTTCCCAAAACCCGGCAGAACACCCAAAACCCTGGGCATAGTTGCCGGGTCGGCCGCTGGGTGCCACCACACTAGGCCGCTGGGTGCCACCACACTAGGCCGCTAGGTGCCACCACACTAGGCCGCTGGGTTTCTCCCGCCGATTTGTTTGTTGTTATTGTTCAGTGGTGTTGTGACTGTAGAGTTGTGTACACTGTTATTTTGTGTACTTCTACAGGTCTGTTATTGGTATTATGGCTCCCAAACGTCCAGGAACACCTACTGGTGCAAGTGAAAAGAAAAGGAAGAACAATGTGTTAACTATTTCTGAGAAAGTTGCTTTTTTTCCCGTTAATATATCTACGTTCTAAAAGTCGGAAAATTCCATTACTCGGCTCGGCGCTGGTCCCGAGGTTGCCGAGTTTGGGAACTTCAACCTGTATATATATTAGTATAGGCTAGGTACAGTTTTGTTCGTGTATGAGATTACTATCTAAATATTTTTAAAGATGGCTTGGGATGGGACAGGAGAGTTTAGTGCAATTTATTAGCCAAAAAGTGTTATGGTTCTTACGCCCGATAAAACAAACTTAAAAGTACATAGATTATGAATGATAGGCTGGTATTTGAAGAACCAAAACTCAAAATTTTTATATTTCCCCTGAAATTATGCAACAGCTATTGGGTAAGCTGTAAGGGAATGTGAAAATAGATATAAAAAAATATAGTGTTTTTATCCCTTTTTAAAAAACTTTACGATGATAAAGTAAATTTTCAAAATTTCATTAGGGGTTTTTGGGGGGGGAAATTTTACAGGTTTTGGGTTTGGGGGGGGATTTTATTTTTCTGGGGGGAAGTCTGGCAAAAATCTGGGAAACCCCGACCACCCCTGAACAGGGGGGCCACCCTTATAAAGGAGCTTACCGAGGGTGTCACTGGGGGGCCCGGCCATTTTGGATTTTGAACGGGTGGCGCCTATGCGGATGGTGCAATTCGTCAAAATGTCACAAGTTATATCATTACTGTGCAGGTTTTGTGCCTTTTCAATCCCCTAAGCGCAAATTATGTGTTTTAATTAAAATAATAAACTGAAGTGGTATTGATGGTGTATTTTTTTTATTACCCCTTTTTTTTCCTTTTGTTTTCATGCCGAAGCCCCGTCACTCCAATATTGCCCCCCCCAATCTCAAACCCTCTCCCCCCCCACACATTTTTTTTTAGTGAATAAAAAGGGTGGGGGTGATGGGTAATGATGAGTGAAATGGGTGGGGCTGATGGGTAATGGGTGTGGGTATGGGGAGGAATAAATGGGGGGGATGGTAATGGGTGAGTGTGGGTGGGGCCCTGTGGGAAGGGGTGAGTGAATGGGTTGGGGGTGAGGGGGTAATGGTGAGTAAGGGGTGGGGGTGGGGGTAAGGGGGTGGGGGGTGAGGGTTTAGTGAAGGGTTGGGGGGTGATGGGTGATGGGTGAGGGAAAAGGTGGGGGTGATGGGTAATGGGTGAGTGAAGGAGTGGGGTGAGGGGGAAGGGTGAGTAAATGGGTGGGGGGGGGATGGGTATGGGTGAGTGAAGGGGATGGGGGGTGTGGGTAAGGGGTGGTGAAGGGGTGTGTGGTGAGGGGTAAGGGGGGGTTTTAAAATGGGGGTGTGGGGTGATGGGAAATGGGGGGTGAAGGGGGGGGGGGATGGGAAATGGTGGTGAATGGGTGTTGGTGATGGGTAATGGGTGAGTAATGGGTTTTGTGGGGATGGGTAAGGGGAGTAAAGGGTGTTGGTGATGGGAAGGGTGAGTGAATGGGTGTGGGGTGAGGGGTAATGGGTGGTGAATGAGGTGTGGTGGGGGTAAGGGTGAGTGAATGGTGTGTGGATGGGTAAGGTGGTGAATGGGTGTGGGGTGATGGGTAATGGGGAGTGAATGGGTGTGGGTGATGGGTATGGGGGTGAAGGGTGGGGGGTGATGGGTAAGGGTGGTGTTGTGTGGTGATGGAAGGGGATGAATGGGTGTGTGGTGTGGGTTGGGGGTGTGGGTTGTGGTGTGGGTAATGGGGGGTTTGAATGGGTTGTGGGGGGGGGTATGGGTGGAAAAATGGGTTTGGTAGGGGTTTGGGGTGAGTGGGGAATTTCCCTCTCTTTTTTTGATTCCTTTTTTCTTTCCCCGTCGTTCCTCTTCTGCCCTTTTCCCCCCTCCAATTTCTTCCTTCTCCTTATTTCTCCTTTCCTTCTCCCCTATCCCCTTTCCCTTCCCTCTCTCCCACCTTCCATTACCCCCCCATCTCACCAAAGGGGAGCGATTCCCCCTCTTCTCAGGGCGACTGTCAGTGCGCCTCCCCCCTAGGATCCAGTCGTCAAAGAAATCAAAATGGCGCGCCTGTTTATCGCCCGATGCCCTCTCAGTAAGCCTTGTATCGCTTCATAAGTCCCTTTTTCCCCTTTGTCTGCTTCTTTTAAAAAGACTTGTTAATCTTCCCCCCGGGGGAAAAAAATTTTGATCAGTTTTTCAGTCCTTTTTATTATCACCTAATTCATTGTTTCTTTTTTGTTCTGATCTTTCCCCCCACTGCGTTAGGGAAACCCCTTTTGGGGGGTTTACAATACTTTCAGTTTTCCTTTTCTGTCCCCATACGCCCCAACACCGACCAGGGCCCCGTTTTTTCTGTTAAATCTCCTGTCCCATCCCCTCTGCCTAGGCTGTTACATTGACGCTATAACCTTTCCCTCGACCCCTATATTTGTTGCATTCCCAAAGCTGTTTACTTTTATGCCATCCCTGCAGCTACAATTGGGTTCTCCCGTTCCCGTCCCCCTTCCCTTGATTCCAAGGTGCTGTTTTTTGCTTTGTAGGTCTTCTCCCCATCTCCTACATGCCAGGGCCCCCCTCGGTTTTTTGTTTTCCCTTTATCTTAAAATTACAGGCTGACCTTTGGCCGGCTGCTCTTTTCTGTACAGTAAAAAAAAAACACAAACCAAAGGGGGAAAAACCCCCTAAATAAAATACATCTAAACATGCAGCTCTTTGTCTATTTCTCATAAGCACATTCTTTCCAAAAACCTCTTCCCCTGCCTCAATCCTCCCTCCCCTTTTCTCACCACCGTCCCCGCAGAAAAAACATCCATTCTTTTCCTGGCCTTTCAACCACCCATTCATGTACATCCATTGCAGTCAAAACACACGCAGCATTACATTCTCCCGTTATACTTCTCACATTCTAGTATCACATGTTCCACTGTTTCATCCTCACCCATGGCACACACGTTTGCCCTTTCATTTGGTGCATTTTAACGCACATATATACCACTTCTATCTGTTATTTTGTATCTGTTATATATTATTTAGCTACTTTCAAGCACCTCTTCCCTCATTTACTGCTGCATTCATCCTTCAAATAAACCTTGCGTGCCATGAATGAAGCCTTAGTTCATTTAGTATAGTGAGTATGTGTTAGTTAAGTCTAAGTTAATTGTGTCCTTCCGTTCCAGTAGTAACCCCTTGAGACCCAGAACGTATAATTTTCATTGTAATTTGGTTACCAGTAGATGGTTTTGATGAATATAAGCAATGTTTTATAGATATGACCTGTTTAGTATCCTTGCCACTAGATAATTTGGTATATTCAGTGACTTTTCGTAATTTGATGGCTAACAGACAATTTCATATAGCAAAGGAAAATTCTCGAAGCCATCAAGGGGTCCCAATTAGAGAGAACTGCAACTCCGAAATGCCAGTGGTCGCTGGCAGTTTTAACTCACAATTTGGTGAAAAGTTGGTCAACTTGAAAGAAAAATATGGGCTTATTCCACTGCACTTAAAACACAAAAGTATAATTTTAAGAACGATTTTCTTCTATATGTATATTGTATAGAAGCCCGAGTCTGTAAAACATTGTATATAACCAAATAACCAAGTAGGTTATAGTTGAGGAGGCGAGGTAAATGCTACTCTATGATATTATATAGTCAATAACGTATGTTTAGAAGTTATCTATACCTAGGCAGTCATATTTTCCTGTTATTATTGTGTATCAATCAGATAGAAAGCCTGGAAGTGCAATGAGTCGACGCGTGAAGTGGCAATGTTTTGATTCAATCTCCCCGCCCACCACTCCCCGCCGCGGCGTGTCGCCTCCACAATTATAACCTACATTGTCGCAGCAACAAGCCGATTTCGGCATTCTTTATTCTTCGTTTTTCCAAGGCATTGTTTATTGTATTTTGACAAGCGTTTGCCAGACGCAGCAGTACTGTCTTAGAAAACAGTGTGAACATCACCCAAATTTTACATGCCACAATATACATGTAAAAAATATATTAAGCTTTGCTACTCGAGGCGAGTAATTTGCATTAAATTGCTATTATAGAACGTTCCATCGTAATGCATGTCATCCATATAATTAGTAGAACAACAGAAGAACTATATTTTTTGGTATTCAGATGCGGTGCATCAATGTTTATCGCGAAATAAATTTATGAAAAATATTAGTCGCGGAGCCAAAACACAGTAGACCAACCTTTGAGTTAAAACTGCCAGCGACCACTGGCATTTCTCCAGTTCCAGTTCTCTCGAATTGCTGCCATCATTTGCTTTTTTTTATATTTATAATCTAGTGTCTTTTGCTCTTAACCCTTTCACGCACGGTGACGCGATCGCATCAAAACGGGCCCGTGTACATCTTAGCTTTTGACGCGAATTGCGTCAAAAAACAAAAAAATTCGCCAAAAATAAAGTATTTATCAGAATCGCGTCAAAAATTTTCTGCGTAAAAGATCCAAGCTAGGCCTATAAAAAAAACTAATTGTAAACTCGCTCGTGCGAATGGATTTGAAGTAAAAAGGGGGCCCGTGCCCCTGTTCACTCTCACGGGCGGGCGTTTTTTGCCCCCCTTTCCTTAGCCACCGTTTTCCCAAATTTTTTTCATTTTTCCTCCATTTTCCCAAAATCTACGGGCCCAAATTATGAAAATTATAAGGGGTAGCGTTGGAATCCTCAAAAAAGCCCTTTTTTTATTGGCATATAAATAAATTAAAAATTTCGACTCAGGAAGTATCACTACAAAGTGGTAAACGTAAGAAATTTCTTATTTCTCTTTATTCAATTTTTTTTTCCCCCCCCCCCCGTTAAATTCCGCTCTTATTTGCATTTTTTTTTTTTTTTCTTTTTAATAAGGCAGAATAATCTTTTGCGATCCCACGATATATAATAAGGGCCAAGGAAAAAAGAAAAATTCGTGGGTTGAAATTGAAAACCCTAAAAAAAAACTTCGCCGCACAGTCAGGCCTTTCCCGGGGGGGAAAATTTTAGGAGCCCCAAATTGAGCCCGAGGGGAGGGAAAAAACGTAAAAAATTTTTCCCTACGTAAAAGGGGAAAAATTTCCCCAGATAGGTGTATTCAAAATTTTAAAAGGCATCCCCCCCGGACCCCCTTTAGGGGGTTTGGGAAACCCCCCATCATATTTTTAAACCAAATTTAGGGCCCCCCAAAAAAGCTTTTTTCATACGGCCCCCAAACCTTTTTGCTGGGGCCCCCAAAAACAGCTTTTTGCATGGGGCCCCCAAAACACCATTTCGCAAAAGGCCCCCCAAACACATTTTGCATAGGGCCCCCAAAAAAACATTTTCCCATAGGGCCCCCAAAAAACTTTTTCACATGGGGCCCCCCAAAACAGCATTTTGAAAGGGGCCCCCAAACGCATTTTGCATGGGGGCCCCCAAAAAGCTTTTTTCGCATAAGGCCCCCAAACAGCATTTCGCATTACCCCCCCAAACTCATTTCGCATGGGGGCCCCCCAACCATTTGCATGGGGGGCCCCCAAACCAGCTTTTTGCATAGGCCCCCAAAAAACTTTTCCCGCAAAAGGGCCCCAAAGGGCAGCTTTTTGAAAAAGGGCCCCCCAAACAACATTTCGCTGGGGGCCCCCTAAAAAAAAAACATTTTTGCAAAAAAGGGGCCCCAAACAGCATATTGCTGGGGCCCCCAAACGCATTTCGCATAGGGCCCCCAAACAGCTTTTCGCATAGGGCCCCCAAAAAACCCCCTTTTTGCATAGGGCCCCCCAAACCCGCTTTTCGCATAGGGCCCCCAAACAGAAATTTTCGCATTGGGCCCCCAAACACCCCAAATTTTACATGGGCCCCCCCCCCCCCCAAACAACATTTCTCATGGGGCCCCTCAACAGCTTTTGCAAAAAGGGCCCCCAAACAGAAATTTTGCATAGGACCCCCCAAACAACTTTTCCCGCATAGGCCCCCCTAAAACCCCTTTTGGGCATGGGGCCCCCAAAAAACAGCTTTTTTGCATGGGGCCCCCAAACAGCTTTTCGCATGGGGCCCCCCCAAACCAGCATTTTGGATGGGGCCCCCAAACATCTTTTTCACAAAAGGGCCCCCCAAAAAAGTATTTCGCTAGGCCCCCAACAGCATTTTGCATGGGGCCCCAAACATCATATTCATAGGGCCCCCAAAAGTTTTTGGCATGGGGCCCCAAAAAACAGCTTTTTTGCTGGGGCCCCCAAACAGCTATTGCATGGGGCCCCAAAACAGAATATTACATGGGGCCCCCAAAAACAGCTTTTTTGCATAGGGTCCTCAAACAGATTTCCCCCTGGGGCCCCCCAAAACAGCTTTTTGCATAGGGCCCCCAAACAGCATATTACATAGGCCCCCCAAAAACTCTTTTTGCATGGGGTCCCCCAAAAAAACGCATTTCGCAAAAGGGCCCCCAACAGCTTTTTCGCATTGGACCCCCAAACAGCATTTTGCATTGGGCCCCCCCAAACAGCTTTTTTGGGGGGGGGGGCCCGGGGCCCCCCCCAAAAAAGCTTTTTTGAAAAGGGGGCCCCCAAACACATTTCACATAGGGGCCTTCCCAAAAAAGCTTTTTGCTGGGGCCCCCCAAACACCCTTTCGCATGGGGCCCCATCGCATTTCGCATAGGGCCCCCAAACAGAAATCTCGTATGGGGCCCCCAAACAGCTTTCGCATGGGGCCCCCCAAAACAGCATTTCCATGGGCCCCCAAAGCATTTCGATGGGGCCCCCCAAAAACAGCATTTCGCATGGGGCCCCCAAAACAGCATTTCGTATAGGGCCCCCAAACAGCTTTTTCGCATGGGGCCCCCAAACAGCATTTTGGCATGGGGGCCCCAAACAGCATATTACATAGGGCCTCCAAACAGCATATTAAAAATAGGGCCCCCAAACCCAAAATTTACATGGGGGCCCCCAAAAACAGCATATTACTGGGGCCTCCCAAACGCATTTTTTTAAAACAAAAAAAAAAAGGGGCCCCCAAACAGCATATTAAAGGGGGCCCCCCAAACACCCATTTTACATGGGGGCCCCCAAAACCAGCATATTAGAATTTTACAGTGGAAAGGGGAAAAGGAAACCGGCAGAAAAAATTTCCATGAGCCGGGGAACTTGTAAAGGAGAGAAAGGATATGGGGCCGGGGAAATTGTTCCACCCAAAACCGGGTCATGGACGGGGGTGAATGGGGCAAAAAAGGGTTAAACAAAAACAACCGGGCATTGAAGGAACTTAATGGAGACAGGGGGGAAGAAATTTTAATGGGTGTTTTTTGTCTATAAGTAAGCGGTTTTCCTTCAAGCTAGTCACCCGGGCCCAAAAATACTACGGGGTTGGTGGAGTTTTGGGGATCGGGGAAATGACCAAAAACTGTGCCTCAACCCTAAAGATATACACAAACAAAGGTTTTTTACCAAACCCATTATTTACCATACATTTTTTAAAAAACCCAACCCCGCACTGCCAACCCAACAACTCCCGGGGTCATTTCTCCCTCACAGAACACAAGGGCACGGCTGCCACCAACATGTAACACCCTGCCCAACACCACCCCCCATTGCCACCCCAGAACCCCACTCCCACCCGGCACGGTTAAAAACCACACTTGTCCACACAACACCCACCTTTTAAAAATTTGGGTCTCTGGGGCCGGGGGAAAATCCCTCTTTGTCTTGAAACACCCTTTCTACAAATCACACTTAAACCCCCTCAAGCCAGTGTTTCAAATTGTGTACATTGAGCATAGAATTGGTGTAAAAACTTTTTTTCCCACATCAAAACATTCTAAATTTTTTAAAAACCAATATTTGACGGGGGTGTTTGGTGAGGTTTCCCTTTTCAGTAAATCTTTTCCCACCTCAAGAACCCTAATTTTTTAAAACCAAAAGTGTGTCCGGGGGTGTTTGGTGAGGTTACCCTTTTTTAGTAAATTTTTTTCCCCCACCAAACATTTTATAATTTTTAAAACCACTGTGTATAAGGGGGGTTTGGTGAGGTTACCCTTTTTTAGTAAATCTTTTCCCCCACTCAAGACATTCGTGATTTTTAACACCAAATGTGTGTCAGGGGGGTGACTGGTGAGGGGAATCTTTTGAGTGAATCTTTTCCCCCCTCTAGACTTTAAAGCTTTTTATACCCTGTGTGTCAGAGGGGTGTTTGGTCGGGCCCACTTTAGTAAAATTTTTTTCCCCCAACTAGACATTTATAATTTTTAAAACCCCTGTGTGTCAGGGGGAAATTTTCTCAAGCTTCTCTTGAATAAAATGTTTTAAACACACAGTTTTACACTTCGCTCACTCTCTGCCCTTTTGTTTCCCAGCTTCCTGCCTCCAGGTGAAATTTTTGCCAAACACTCCTGTGGGGCCCCCCCACAAACCCGAGGGAGACTGATCCCGCTGCTCCCGGCCACTCATGCTGCTGCCCCCGGGCCCCCCACCTCTCTCCCACAAAGCAATACTCTTTTCCCGCACGCGCTACAGCCAGCCCCGCGGAAAACCCCCCGGGGGTGTCCCAAACGACCGGGTTTTTTGCCGGGGGGAGCAGCCGGGTTGAACGGGGACCCCAGCACCTGCCAAAAGTGGTGACTCAGAACACAGAGCCACAAAGCTGCCTTGGCACTCTGCTCCTGCCCGCAGGGCCCACACCCTTTTTTCCTGCCTCACTCACAAAACCCCACTTGGCAAGGCCTCCTCTCCCTCCTCCCCCACTTCAGAAAATAGCAACAAATCTGTCCCGTCCCGTCTGATCTTTGCATAAATAACCCCCCAGACGCCACAGCAAGTAACATGTTTTTCCCCCCACTCTTCCTACCTAAGGTTTTCTTGGGCCCCATCTGGGAATCCTGGCGCTGTGTCCTTCGTCCCGGCCCCCGGGGGTTTAAAGTAATCCCGGCACTGTGGCCTTTGGGCGGGGCCCCTGGGGGTTTTCAGTAATCCTGGGGGCGTGTCCCCTTTGGGCTGGCCCCCGGGGGTTAAACGGGAAACCTTGGGGCTGTGGCCCCTTTGGGCTGGGGCCCCCCGGGGGTCAAGTAATCCTGGGGGCCCCGTGGCCTTGGTCCCGGCCCCCGGGGGGCCTAAGTAAACCTGGCGCTGTTTGGGCCCTTTGGGCTGGCCCCTGGGGGTATAAAAGTAAAGGTAAGGATTTTTTTTCATCGCCCCCGCCATATTTCGCCTACTACCTTTTGGGAAAGGGCTAATATTTTTTTCATACACGTCTTCTACTGACCTTTAAACCTCTTTTGGGAAGCTGTTACTTTGGTCAAAATCGACAAAATGAATAATAAAATAAATAAAGTTGGGGAACTCCACCGTCGCCATTTTCTACAGTCGAACCTTTGGGCAAACCCCCCCTCACAGCGCAGCCAGGCTAGTTTTTTTAAGGGTTTGGATTAAATTTTGTTTTAAAAAAAAGCCCAAAATAAACCTAAACCCTTTAAACCCACCCAACCTAGTCTGGGGTTTCTGTCCTGAAGAAGACTGGGAGAGGCGCCGTTCCCGCGGGCTAGACTGTGCTGATGGCGACGGTGGAGCATTTCTTTATTTTTTCTTTTTTAGTCATTCTTGTCCGTTTTTTGACCAAAATAACAGCTTGCCAAGGTTTTGAAGGTCAGTAGAAAACGTGTATGACAAAAAATTTTGTCCCCTTTATAAGGTAAATAGGCGAGATTGGCAGGGGCATAAAACAAATCTTAAACCCGTAATCCCCTTTTTTTCCCTCGTGCGACTTTTTTTTTTTTTTTTTTTTTTTTTTTTTATTTCCCAAAAAAAAAAAAATTTTTTTTTTTTTTTTTTTTTTTTTTTTTTTTGGTTTTTTTTTTTTTAAAAAAAAAAACCGGGCGCCCACAAACCCGGATTTTAAAACCTAAAATTTTCCCTGGTTTTTAAAAGCATTTTTCCGGGGAAAAATTCTTAGAATTTAGATCCTTTGGGAAATTCTTGGGGAACGGGCCCCCTTTTAAAAAGGGGTTTTCCTCCGAATTCAGAGGCCCGGCCCTTTTTTTGGGAAGGGAAAACCGGGGCGTTACAGCGGAATTTTTTTAAATTTTCCTAATTTTTTTTTTTTTTGGGGGCCCAAAAGCCCCCGGTATTCCCGGAAGAAAAGCCCCCCTCCCCTTTATTCTTAACCCATTAAAATCTTGGGTTTGTTTTCCCTTTAAAAACGGGGGGGTTTTCGAGTTTTTCCGGATTTCCAAACCCCCGCTTGGTTCCCCCTTTTTTTTGGAAAAGCGGGCCAAAACCGGGCAAATTAGGGGGGTATTTATTTTTATTTACCTAAAAATTTTTTTTTTTTTTTTCAAAAATTTCCATAGGGGTTATTTTGCAGCAAGAAAATTACACCCGGGGGGTCATGGGGTTTTGGTAGTCGGTGTTTGGTTGTCCTAAAAAAGGCAAAAGGGGATGAACTTAAAAAGGGGAGTTTAAACCCACCCGTGGGTTTTTCCCCCAAATTTTAAAAAAGTGATAAATTTTAAACCCAAAAATGGGGGGTTTTCAAATTCCCGTCATAATGGAAAAAAGAACAAAATTTGGGGTGGTTTTTTTGGGGCGGAAAGTTTGGATTTTAATTAATTTCCTGGGAACAAAAAATTTTGTGTCAATAAGATTAAACCGAATTGGGGGGGTAAGGGAGGCCCCCGGGTAAAGGGGAAAAAGCCCCCGGATGCGGTTTCACTTTCCCCCTAAACGGTTTTTTTCCAAATTTTGGGGGTTGGGAATTTGTCCACTCCCCAAAGGGGGAGATTTAATACCAAAGGTAAATGTCTGCTAAATAAAAAAAATTAATGTTTTTCCAATTAAAAAAACTAAGTAAAATAAATTTGGCCCAAACAAACAAATGGGGGGAAAAATTTGGTTTGGGTTTGGCCCTTTTATTTTGGAGGCAAATGTTGGATTGGCGGAAAAAAAAAAAGGAGGTTAAAGGGCTCGTCCAATTTAACAAAGTAAAAATTGTAATCCAAAAAACCCCATGTAGAGGGGGCCGGAGATAAAAATCAAGAAAAACTGGTCAAAATGGGGGCCCCTTATTAAAACAAAACCAGGGGGTTTTGGTTTTTGGGTGGTGGAGACCCCTTTCCCAAAACCTTGAGGTAGATTTAAAAACTCCATTGCTGCTAAATTTTGGGTTCAAAGACCCTTTTGGTGAACCTTTTGGTCCCAAAAGGGGGTCCCGGGGGCCCTTTTTAAGGGGACCTTGAGGGAAAAAAAGGGGTTTTCCAAAAGTAAAAAAAAAAAAAACCCGTCCTGGGGGTGGATTGGGGGAAAAAAAGGGGAAGGAGGGACGAATATCCCCAAAAAAGGGAATAAGGAGGGGCCCCGGTAACAAGTTTTTCTACAAACTAAAAAAAATAAGTAAAATAATGGCCAACAAGACCAATGTGGTGGTGAAAAAGTTGGTTGTTTGGACAAGTCGGATGTTGGAGGTCAGATGTTGGAATTTGTGTACGAGCAATTGAGTTACCAGCTCGATCAATGAACGAATTAAACTTATCGGTAAGGGGAAACCATAAAGGTAAAAAAACTCGGTCAGGTATCACTACTGGACAGTGGCAGGAATACAACCCGTCAAGAATTAGTACCTCCACCTTGTGCTAGTGTGGTGGGCTGCTTAAATGTATCATGAACTGTGGTTTAGGGTATTGCTGGGGTGTGAATGTGTGACCACCTCTGCAGTAGTGTATCAGAGAATTGGCTGATGTGCCCGACATTAAGCAAGTGAATTGTATTGGTTGCCGTGGTCATAGGGCAACCCAAAGGGTCTAAAGGGACAAGAGAGAGAGAATGGATGGTACATAATGGCATCGGTCAAGCGGTCCACGGCAGGCAAACTAAGTCCCTGAGATCGACAAGAGACCAGGTGCACGGGAGTATCTGCGTGATCAAGAGATAGGTGCAACTAGAGTACCTTGAGATTGATCAAGAGACCCTAGGTGCAACTAGAGTACCTTGAGATAGATCAAGAGACCCTAGGTGCAACTAGAGTACCCTTAGATAGATCAAGAGACCCTAGGTGCAACTAGAGTACCTTGAGATAGATCAAGAGACCCTAGGTGCAACTAGAGTACCCTTATATAGATCAAGAGACCCTAGGTGCAACTAGAGTACCTTGAGATAGATCATGAGACCCTAGGTGCAAAGAGTACCCTTGAGATAGATCAAGAGACCCTAGGTGCAACAGAGTACCTTGAGATAGATCAAGAGACCTAGGTGCAACTAGAGTACCTTGAGATAGATCAAGAGACCCTAGGTCAACTAGTACCTTGAGAAGATCAAGAGACCTAGGTGCAACTAGAGTACCTTGAGATAGATCAAGAGACCTCTAGGTGCAACTAGAGTACCTTGAGATAGATCAAGAGACACTAGGTGCAGCTAGAGTACCCTTAGATAGATCAAGAGACACTAGGTGCAACTAGAGTACCTTGAGATAGATCAAGAGACCCTAGGTGCAACTAGAGTACCTTGAGATAGATCAAGAGACCCTAGGTGCAACTAGAGTACCTTGAGATAGATCAAGAGACCCTAGGTGCAACTAGAGTACCTTGAGATAGATCAAGAGACCCTAGGTGCAGCTAGAGTACCTTGAGATAGATCAAGAGACCCTAGGTGCAACTAGAGTACCTTGAGATAGATCAAGAGACCCTAGGGGCAAATCGAGTACCTTTAGATGGATCAAGAGGACCCTAGGTGCAACTAGAGTAACTTTAGATGGATCAGAGACCCTAGGTGCAGCTAGAGTACCTTGAGATGATCAGAGACCCTAGGTGCAACTGCCCAATGAAACGCTGCGCCCAGATGCTTAGCCAATGAGCAGTTCACACTACAACACGAGTATAGGTACACGAGTGTTGTACATCATTTTGCCGGAATTGTTGCTTGTTCAATACTATTATTGCTGTCTGGACGATTCAAGCGAATACTGTTTTGAGCGGAGGACCATTCGAGTGAATACATTTGCGGTCAAATTTCGGTAGTGGGCTTTCAACTATTTTGAACCTAGTTTTCCTGAATAGATTTGATGTGTAGTGAATGAATCTGGCACTCATTTTTATCGGAAATAATTTTTTTTTTTACATGTGTGGGGGATCCCCGCCCCGCAAACCTTGCCCCGCTTCTCACTGCCGAAGTATTAATGGATACTACTTTGTTTGAGAAACAATGTTCCTAAAGGTTCCTGTCAGACTTCAGTAATGTTGTTCTGAGAATGTCTGTGAGTGAGGAGGATGCCTGCAGCTGCTCGGCGTTTGAAGATATAATGCACTCTACTATTTTATTTTTAATAAACGTTCACACAAAACACCACACACACGCACGATGCGTCAGGTTCATAGCGTTCTGGTCTCTCACTCGTGGGTAAGGAGGTTCGAATCCTAGTGCACCGGGATTTTCACTGACCAAATTCGGGCGGTTCCTGCCCCCTTATGCAAGGGGATGGGGGTAGGGTGTGGTGATGTGAGGTCCCCAGCATTACCCAAAGATCGGTAATAATGAGCTCCAAAGCTTGCACTGAGAGGGTGAAACGGCGATCGCGAGACAGCTCGCGTGGGACAAGACATAATCCGGGTGAGTGAATGACACACAACACAAAGGCGTAACAGCTAGACGTCCTGTTTTATATAAATACGACGTCAGGACAGTTCCAGGTAGAGGGGAGTGAGATAAGTCAGGTATCCCCAGGTGTTATATTCCACTTCCACACACCACCCTTTCCCTCACTAGGTACCATGGCCTCGGGTTAGTGCCTACTGCCACGACACACACACGCACCGCGCAAGTACACGCACACACACAACTAACACGCATACGCAACACACGCGCAGAACACGCCACAAACACACACACAATGGGTCCTCGAATGGTCCTCCGCTCAGAAAGTAATTCGTGCAAATCGTCCTCGCCTCGAAAAGTGTATATTCGTCACTCACACCTGTACGGCCTCCCCGAACCACACCTGTTGCTGTGAACACCGTAAATAGTAAATATAGGTGGGACGATAATACGGTAAAAGTCTGGAGTCTGGAGATGGATAAATTATATGTATGGGGATGAATGGTGGATGCAGGTAGTGCTAACTACAGGAACTACCACGTGTAGGTCCTACGCCTCTTGTTAGCTCTCCTATTTTCTTGTCCTTGTGTGTTATGTTCTCAACCTCCCCTTCTCCCCCCTAGTGGCGAGGGCGCGACGACCAGCTGGCTGCCAGACTGGTAAGGAATTTCGGTCCAGTGGAAAATAACACCAAACAAATTACAAAATTAAACCGAGTGGCTGATATTTGATAACGGGCTACCATAAGGTCGCCAATTAGTGTTTTTATGGTATGAGTGTTACTCCCGCTGTCGTCGTCGCCCGGAAAAAAAAAACTAGTAGCCGAAATTTGAAATCGGATATACTGCAGATTAAAAAGCATAAAACAATGCTGAAACAGGGTTAGATTATACAGTCATGATATAAACTACTGTGTATCAATTCAGTGGCACATGAAAATCAGTAGGATGCTATCATTCGAATATTGGCGGCAGGCGACATTAGGCAGGTGGCGGACTAAAGTTTTATCTTACGGTATGTTGTTAATACTTCATTCTACATAGTTTATATGGTACAATATAATAATACTTCCATACTCTCTTAGCCCCACTATACCCTCTTGTTTTTGCATAAGCCTCACCCCCTATGAACACCGGTATGTGATTAGACCAATAAGTTATTAGTGAGGATATAAACACATCAAAATCTATTAGAATATAAATAAAAGATTGTTTTTATAATAGTGGAAAGTTTTGAACCCAGAAATACCCCATTTTTACCAATTTAGGCGGGCATATATTGCCTCTGCCTTGGGTGTTATAGCATGCAATACAGCCCCCCACCCTTTCTTACCCCTTAAATAGCCTGAATATTGACACGGCGAGGCGTAAAATTGATATAAATATAAGAATAAGGCTTAAATGCCAATAATTGCCGAGCTCGTGATGTCATCAAGAGGACTTGTATGACCGGTCTCTTGATCTTGACATCCAACTCGAGCTACACTTTTTTCCTTCATAAT
This sequence comes from Chionoecetes opilio, assembly GCA_016584305.1. Taxonomy (NCBI): domain Eukaryota; kingdom Metazoa; phylum Arthropoda; class Malacostraca; order Decapoda; family Majidae; genus Chionoecetes; species Chionoecetes opilio. The sequence goes on from JACEEZ010011091.1 coordinate 50,435, forward strand.
CAAAATAAACCAAATAAGAATAAATCAACACGGATAAAGCCAAAATAATAAAAAGATAAATAGGACACATGAGCCTAAACAAGCCCAATGAAATAACGTTATATTAATGAAATATCGTGTTTTAAAAGATGCCGAAAAACAACCAAATTCACCACAACAAAATCGACTTTTGATGAAGCCCGTATAATCCGTGAAAAAAGAGAGCAATGATCGAGGCAAAATGAGATATGATGTGTGGTATCTTATAAACAGCAACAGATCTAGTCTAGTGTTTGCAACCAAGAAGCAAAACATGTTTGCTTTCCAATAATTGATCTTTACACCCATGAGTCAGATGATTCCTTTAGTAAAACGGAAAAACACGTCCCATACACACCAACACACTGAGCTGTACCACAGATAATCACACAAAAAAAACCTCACAACTTAACTAGCAAGAATAAGGTAGACCGTTAACGTCGTAAACAAAAACCCCTAAGACAAAGAAACAAAATATAGCCCACCAGGCGGTGATCAATACATAAGACGATGCAGAATATTGAAATAATTAAACACAAAAATTCCCATATATTAGTAAAAAAAGAGATATTCAACCAAAAATTTCGTTAAAATGTACGGTTACTAATGATTGAGTCATATTTCTTTTACGTGGCTTTAAACTCACTTTTATGGAAGTAAAAAAAAAATGGGGTGATCAATAAGGCTAGCAATTCTATATCGGGCCACGAATAAATGATTATTCGTTTATAAATGGTAATGGCACTCGTAATGGCAGGGAGCCAAGGGCCAATGAGAGACATCGCTAAATTGACAGCAATCAGCCGGTCAGGAACCACACTGGCCGCCATGTTTGTTGTTTACCCAAGTCCCAAGATAATATATACTTATTTAATGGGAAAATAAGATGCGATTTACCCTTAAATACCTTATTCTATGGCATATTTGTATACTACAAGGAATGTAAGTGATAAATATAAGCGGGAAGATAATACATGCCGCATAGTAGCCTTTCAGCGTAATATTCTCCTGAATATATGACATCATAGTTTGATGACGGTAAAATGGAATATTGACGAAATTTTCGCCTAAGTGTCTCTGCTGGAAATACTACAGAGGACGTGTACTCCGTGGTGTAGGGAAAAGCACGCTCGATTCACAACCGAGAAGTCCCAGGTTCGATCCCCAGGCGGAGCGGGAAACAGTGGGCGTTTCCTTAAAACCCGAGCCCTAGTCACCCAGAATGATGGTGTATACCAAGGTGTTAGCCGGGGGTTTGGAAAGAACCCGCACCTACCCGGGGTGCTGGCTGTCGGCCAACACTATAAGAATAGCAGACAGCTCTCTAGGGGTAGTTTTAGCACGTTTTGAAACGTTCAACACCATGGTTCTTGTCTAGTCCAGACCGGTGCAGAATGGACTGATGCTCGCGAAATATGCATAAAAAGACTGGCCCCGTCCATTTCGTCGTTCCTATTGGTGGGGGATCGCAAGTGGCGCGTCCTCGGGAAGAAATCCAAACATTTTAAAGCGCGATTTTTACTCAATGGGGAAGTCAATTAGCAGGGATGGACTGTGAAAAAATGAATGATGAAAATTTCATTTAATTTACCGTTAATAAACAATATCTATAGGCGCCACTGCACTAATGTCCGCAGGGGGGCATATAGTACGAGTTTTAGCATCCTACAGATACACATCACGTGCAAGTTACGTAGTTTACACATCTACATAAAACTATAGCTACGGTACATTGTCTTCAGTGACACATACAAGTCTGTAGTGTGCTAAATTCGTACTATATGGCGCCCATGGTGAAAATTAGTGCAGGTGGGCCACTATATGTTGTTGAAGTACATTAATTTCACGGATGTCTGTTTCAGAAAAAATTGCGAATTGTAATTTTTCGTGAATTACTTTAGTCTTATGGTTGGCCATCACGGTGTTTCATGTCTGATCAGCAGCACGAGAAGGCTCCTGTCGTCTTCCCGCGACTGTAGTGCGCATGCGCCAGTTCTTCCCCACACTAGGCAAACCATGGTCCTGCTCGCCTGGCCTGGCCCAGTCTCGCCCGTTCCAGCCGGTCCAATCCGCGCCTCGCGAAAACAGTGGGCGCCGGGACGAGTCCATCCAGACCGGGCCGCGCCCCCCCCCCCCCCCGGTTCGCGGAAATGCGCTCTTTGTGAGGAGCTGTCTGGTACCGCATGAGATCCATATCGCTGCGTCTATACGACGAAATTATTCAAACATAACCCACCACAGGGATACCTTGAAGCCTGGAAAGGAATATTTTGACGTGTTTTCGCTAGTGTCTCCCGCTGAATATACAGAGAAGCTACCAGGGATTACCTTGATGCGATGATCCTAGGTTCGAGTCCCGCGTGCGGAGATTAGCTTCTATGGACACGTGGCCCGCGCCGTACCCGTGGCGCGGCGAGGTACGGGACTGACGCCGGTTTAGGGTATAGTGGACGAGAAACTGCGCGTTCGCTCTTTAGGTCAGCACACACACGGGGGGCTATACACCTCAATCTTACCGCGCTGCTTTGACCACATACACCACACCTGTCACTACGGTGTCTGTCGCTTTGTATACACCTGCACGCATACGCAACACACACACACAATCCATGTAATACACACGTGCCCTCAAGACTACCACCACCCAAGGGTCTGTCTTTCCTCGCCGTGCAGCAATAACAACCATTATTTCACCTGTTTTCATCCTCAACACATAACCACACGGCCCTTACTCACCCTTCCCAGCCACTGACGTCGCCGCCAAGCCCTAAGTTGAGGCACAAAGTAGCAATACAACAACAGCTAATGGCGCGACCACCGCTGCCTTGTGATCTTGATCTTGATTTGGGAGTCAGCCCAAGAGTAGGCTCCGTGGAGGCAGGACGTGTGGACCTGAGCTAAGTGTTTCGTGATTGAATTTTGCTAGTTCTTGTGAAATATGGAGATATGTGGGGTTCTAGAAGGGGTTGTGGAGGGTGTAGCTACAGCTGACGTGGCCGCAGGGGGTCAGGAGGTAGCTGTGCTCCCTACAGTGGAGGTAGGTGTGGCCCAAGCCACGTGTAACCAGCGGGGGGAAGAGGTGGTTAATGTTTACATCCTGTGCGGTGGGTGTGACATGTTGCGGCCCTCGGTGAGGGAATGTGTGGTGTGTGCCTTACAGGAACAGGTAAAGGCATTGCAGGAGGAGGTTAAGGGGCTTAAGGGAGTAGTGGATGAGGGAAATGTAGGTACTGGGATGCTGGTTAGTACCATGCAGGGCGAGGTGAAGGACCTTCAGCAGAAGGTCCACAGCCTTGAGGAGGGTGTAGAGGTACGGCAGGCAGGTGTAGTTACCAGGCCGGCAAGTGGAGGTACCAGGCCCAAGGAGGGAGAGTGGCGGGTGGTAGGAAAGGGAAGCAAGCCAGGTAGTGCTGGGGCAGAAAAGTCAGGTGAGGTGCCGTTGCACAACAGGTATGCTGTGCTGGGGGAGGAGGATATGGGGGTGAGGAGTAGAGGTGTGGAGGAGCAGCAAGCAGGGGACAGGAGTGGAAAGGGGCCTGAGGTGTTGTTGGTGGGAGACTCTCAGGTGAAGTACCTAGACCAGAACTTCTGTGAGAGGGACAGGGACAGGAGGACTAGGGTGTGCTATCCAGGGGCATCTGTGCAGGATGTTACAGATAGACTGGACAGGCTGATGCTAGGCACAGGGAAGGATGCGGTTGTGGTGGTGCACGTCGGGGGGAACGACGTAGGCAAGGCGAAGTCGGAGGAGTTGGTAACTAGGTACAAGGCCCTGTTAGAGAAGGTCAAGGAGAGTGGTAGGAAAGGGGTGATTTGTGGTGTGATCCCTAGGGAGTATGTGGGTCAGGAGTGGCTGTCGAGGGCCTTAAGTCTAAATAGCAAGATAGAGGAGCTGTGCAAGGATATGGGGTTGCGGTTTGTGGACGGGTGGGACACTTTCTATGGTAAGCACTCGATGTATACCAGAGATGGTGTCCACCTAAGTAGATGGGGACAGAGGCGTACGGGACCAGTTAGAGAAGGCTGTTAGGTTAGCTAGCCAGGGAAACTAGGTCTACGGGGGAAAAATGGAGGCATAGGGCTTCAAGATATAAGGGAAGACCCAGTGTTAGAAAAATGGAACCAAGGGAAGGGTGTAGAAACTCTATGCGATTTGGATGCATTAATGTCAGGGTTGGGGGGTAGGCAAATTAGAGGACATTTCGGGAATTAAGTGAATGGGTTTGATGTAGTAGGCGTCACGGAATCCCACCTTAGGGAGAGGATAAATGTAGAACAGAGGGGTATCACCTTAAAAATAAGGGTAGAAGCAAGAATCCTAGAAAAGGGGGCGGGGTGGGTGTTATTGTCAGGCAGGATGCAGGTATAGATGTTGAGGAGCTAGATGTAGGAACCTGTGAGGCAAGCGAAGATATTTTTGCTGCTATATTAGAGTACAAGAAGAGGAGAAAAAGGGGACGATCATCTTAGTAGTCTGCTATATGACAGTTGAAGGGAGAGGGGCTAGTATAGAAAATGAAAGGAAATATAACAAATTAGTAGATTATTAGCAGAACACAGAACAGGAACAGATAATAGTTATGGGGGACATGAATGGACACATAGGTATACTAGGGGAGGAGGTAAATGGGAATGGGATACTACTCTTAATTTTGTTGAGGCCAACGAGTTAGAAATCCTAAATACGACAATGGCAGAGGGTAGAGTAACATGGGCAGAGAGAGGGAGGGAATCAGCTATAGATTATGTGCTAGTAAATGAAAATGCCAGGAAGATGGTGAAGGATATGTGGATAGATGAGGAGGGTCTGGTAGATATAAATAGTGACCACAACATGATAATCTAAATTATACAAGTAAAAAACAAAGGGAGAATGAAAAGGAGAAAAATGCAGAACAAAGATGGGACATTAGACAGGCAAATTGGGAACATTTTAGGAGGACTTGAAACAGGTAGTTTGGAAGGAGGAAAGGGGGGTGGATGAAATGAACCAGAGTCTGTGGGAGACAATAGATGGAATAGCTAGGAGAGGATAGTTAAGTGAAGCAAAGGAGCCGGGGAAAAAAGTGCAATAGGTGGTGGAATAGTGAGATTAAGAGGGCGAGGAAGGAAAGAAAGGAGCAGAACAGGGCACGAAAGAGACTCGAAAAGGAAGTAGATGGAGATAGAGGAAGGTTAGAATATGAGGAGGCATGGGATAGGTATAAGAAAAAACAGAGAGAAGTAAAAGCGCTTATTAGGAAGGCTAGGGCAAACATGGAGAGGGAAATTGTAGAGGAACTAAGGGAGAAGGGTGAGGAAGGGGGTAGGGATTGGTATACTTTTTTCTTAGAGGAGAGGAAGACAGGGAGCAACCGTGCGTAGATGAAATTTTAGTGGGAGACGAAGTGGTGAAAGGACCTGAGAGTATTAAGAGGGAGATCAAGAAGTTTTGGGAGGAGGTGGGGGGCATGACTGAGCAGTAGAAATTAGGTGAAATAAATAAGGAAGTAAAAGGAAGATAGATGAGGGAATGGATGAACATTTCAGTAAGGAAGAAATAAGGAGTTACTTAAAAAAGCTGAAAAATAGGAAAGCAGCAGGCAGGGTGGTATACCAAACGAATTGTATAAAGAAGGGGGTGAGGGTATGGTGGATGGGTTGTATAGGCTTTTTAGGCAGATTTGGCAGGATAAGAGAGTCCCAAGGAAATGGAATGAGGGTAGGGTTACTCTATTACACAAGGGAGGTCACAAAAGTAGAAAGCTCTTGAAAAATTATCGACCAATAGCAGTAATGGATACGGTGGGCAAGATATTCAGTGGGTTACTAAATGGTAGGATTAGTGAATGTTGTGAGAGAAATAGAGTAATGGGGGAGGAACAGAATGGCTTTCGCAAGGATAGGAGAGGTGAGGACAACATGTTCGTAGTTAGTTCAGTGATAGAAAAAATGAATAGGATGGGTGGGAAGACATACCTTGCATTCCTTGACATTGAAAAGGCTTATGATAGGGTCAATAGGGGTTTGCTTTGTAGACTACTGTCTAGAATTGGGATTAGTGACAGAATAGTCAGCATAATAGATAGTATGTATGAGGACACACGGGCAGTGTACAGGCTTGGGGACATAGAGACAGAGTGGGTAGGTAGTCGAAGAGGGGTTAGGCAGGGCTGCGTGTTATCACCGTTACTTTTTTGGCTTATATACAGAGGAATTAGCAATTAGGTTGAGAAATTCGGGCTATGGGATAAGGGTTGGGGAGGAAAAGTTGAGCAGTTTACTATATGCTGACGACATAGTTGTCATGAGTGAGGACAGTGGAGGAACTTCAGGAGATGCTACATATAGTCGCACAGTATGGGAGGGATTTTGGATGAAATTTAACAGTGAGAAAAGTCAGGTCCTGGTTATAAATGGAGAGGCAGCAGATGAGGGTAGGAGTTGGGAAATGGGAGACCTGAGGATAGGGCGCACCGAGTCATATAAATACCTAGGTATCACGGTAGATGGGAAGGGAGCAGATAGGACGAAACAGGATAAAATAGAAAAGCAAATCAGTGGGTGGGAAGGCTTGGTAGTGTAGCAAGATGTAGGGCAAACAGGTATGAGGTAGTAAGAGGGTTGTGGAAAGGCATGGCAGTACCGAGCCTCATGTATGGGGCAGAGTGTATGAGGTGGACGGTAGGAGAGCTGGACAAGTTAGAGTAGTACAGAACAGGGTAGGTAGACTTGCACTAGAGGCAAACAGGTATGTAGCAGTGGAGGCGATCAGGGGAGAGGCAGGGTGGAGTACCTTTGCGGAGAGAATAGGAAAGTCAGTGCTTAATTACAAAATCAGGCTTAGAAAAATGGATGAAAACAGGTGGGCTCGAAAAGTTTATGAGTGGATAGGACAGAGTAGTAAATGGGATAGATCAAGCAGACGGTGGGAGAGGAAATGTGGGTTACAGGGTTTCACAGATAGGATACACCAGTCTAGTGAGGGGGAGTTAAAGCGAAAGGTGAAAGACCAAGTTCAGAGGCAGGGCAGGGAGATGTGGAGACAGAGGATGGAGGGTAAGAGTTTCTCTGACTTGGTACAAGGGGAAGACCACACCAAAGTGTGAGGTCTTTTATGATGGTAGCTTGGGGAGTAGTTTAATATTTAAAGCAAGGACTAAATCTCTGGAGGTCAATAGTAGAACATATAGATGGGCAAACGAAGGAAGCAAGATATGTCAAATGTGTATGGGTAGACTAGATGAAACTGTAGATCACCTGGTATTAATGTGTCCAAGGTATGATGAGGAAAGAGAGCGGCTTATAGCAATAGTAGCACGGGAGGTAGGCGTGGATCAGTGGGATAGAGTGGCAGAGGGGAACATAGATGGGATAATGGAATTTCTTATAGGTTTGAGTAGGGTACAGGATACAAATAGAAGAATCATCGAAGGGGTTAAAGTATTTTTAGAAAAGGCTTGGGGAAAAAGAGCAGAGAGTTAGGGCCTCATACAAGCCCTGAGGGAGCCAGCCGGAAATTAGGCTTTGAACCGGGTGAAAACCGCGGTTTAGCTCCCCACCTGAAAGAAGAAGAAGAAGAAGCCAGCAGATGCTGTCAGTGAAGCCTTTGGTCCGGCGTTCTCCCACACGCGTAATCCGTTGGGAGAGAAGCAAAACTAGGGATTTCTTTTCCCCCTCCTTCCTCTCTCTGCATCACATTCATACGGGGTCCCCCATCACTGAGGGGCCCCCTGCCTCTCATGCTCTCTCATGCGTGCTCTCCAAGAATTCTCCAAGAATTCTTTTAAACTCTCAATCACACGAGTGTCACTCCTCCACTCAGCACACAACCCCAGCAGGTACTCCATCTCCACTCTCCTGTCTCTCATCTCTCGCCATTCTTCCACTCCGACCTCTCCTACCACTACCTCCAACATCTTTGTTCTAGCATACTCATACCGTTCACATTCCAGCATCAAGTGCTCCACGGTTTCATCCACTCCTGTCACACACACCTTGCTGCCACCATTCTTCCATCTGTATGTAGCACCCCCCTTTATAGCTTTATAGCTTTGACGTTAACTGGAAGGGCTCCACAATCCTGGCTATTACGCTGCCACCACCCGCAATAAGTGGGGGAAAAAATTCTAAGATTAGGAAAATATGTGAGTACTAATGGGTCTGAATAAAGAACTCGTTATCAGAATATCAGTATATTAACACTTACTGATTCACCAGTAATTACTTCCCTCCTTCTTAACCTAAAGTCTTTCAACACAAATACATACTTAACACTATGAACAACGACACACACCTTTTCCTAGTAAGTCACCAGGGATTGGTGTTTGGAAGGTAGTTGATCATGGAGCCCGCCCGCAGGAGAAAAAGGTAAACAATGACCATCTTTTGTGCACGAACTCATTTCAGGTACTCTCAGGGCTGCAAGAGGATGATACGGAGGTTAGGGAGGTAGACGATACATCATTACCCGAAGGTAAAATCTTGGTTGTTGGTGACAGTCAGGTTAGAAATCTTGACAGCAGGTTCTGTGACAGAGAAGGGATGCGCATGAAGTCGGTGAGTTACCCCGGGAAGGGGATAGGTTATGTTAGTGACAAGATAGTTGAGTGCATGGCGGACCAAGGGAAAAAGCCCATCGTCTGCCTGAGCGCTGGGGGAAATGATGTTGAGTGTGTAAAAAGTGAGGAATTGCTACGGCGGTTCAAGGAAGCTGTAGGTAAAGTTAGGGACAGGGGTGGGTTCCCTGTGGTGTGTGGTGTCCTTCCAAGACGCTTTGTTGACGACATGTGGTACTCCAGGGCTATTGCGGTGAATTGCCGGCTGGCACTTCATTGCAAAGCCAATGGTTGGGCCTTTGTCGACAGCTGGGACCTCTTTTTCGGGCATAACAGCCTCTACCGCAGGGACGGGTGCACTTTTTCGAGGAAAGGAGTTCAGATCTTGTCTGAATCCCTTGAAAGGGAGGTAGATGCACTGCAGGCTTTTTAAGATAGAGACCGGGGTTTAGACACGGGGTTGGGGTAAGGAAACTTGCGACACTAGGAGGAGTTCAGAAGGCAGGGAACTAAGTGATTCGTAAGAAGAGAGAGAGGAGGGGTTTAGTTAAAGATTAAAGGGAAATTTACAAAAAAGAGGAGTTTCTTGAGGTTTACTATACAAAAGTAGGAGATTTAAAAAAAGATAGATTTCGAAGGAAAAAAGTTGAGGAT
>JACEEZ010011091.1:73938-134883 GCA_016584305.1 Chionoecetes opilio
TCTGCCCTTTTTTCTCTTTTTTGTCTGTCATTCTGTCTCTCTCCTTCTGTTTGTCTATCTCTGTCTGTCTGTTGTCTCTCTTTTCTGTCATTCTCCTCTCTATCTGTCTGTCTGTCTCTCATCTCTGCATCTGTCTGTCTGTGTCTGTTGTCTTTTCTTTCTGTTGTTTTCTGTCTGCTGCTGTCTGTCTGTTCTGTGGTCTTTCTGTCTGTGTCTGTGTCTGTCTGCTATTTCTTTCTGTCTGTCTGTCTGTCTGCTGTCTGTCTGTCTGTCTTTTGTCGTCTGTCTGTCTGTCTGTGTCGTGCCCTTCTGTTCCTCTCTCTTTCTGCTGTCCTGTCTGTCTGTCTGTCTGTCTGTCTGTCTGTCGTCGTCTGTCTGTGTCTGTGTCTGCTGTTTTCCTGTCTGTCTGTTTTTTTTCTTTCTGCTATTTCTTTCTTTCTTTCTTTTTTTCTCTCTCTCTTCTTCTCTCTCCTCTTATTCTGTTTGGTGGGCCGAAGGCCCCCCAAACCTCTGTTGTTTGTACATCTACAACTACATCCCCTTCAAGATCTTCGTCTCCTGTCTGTCTGTCTGTCTGTCTGCTTTTTCCTTCTGCTTCTGTTTTCTGTCTGTCTGTCTGTTGTTTTTCGTCTGTCTGCTGTCTTCTGTCTGTCTGTCTGTCCTTCTCTCTCTCTCTCTCTCCTTTCTCTCTTCTCTCTCTCTCTCTCTCTCTCTCTCCCTCTTCTCTTCTCTCTCCTCTCTTCTCTTCCTCTCTTTTTTTCCTCTCTCTCTGTCTTCTGTTTTTCCTTTTTTTTTTTTGTACGGTCTGTCTGTCTATTATTTTCCTCTTCTCTCCTCTCTTCTCTTCTCCCCTTTTTCTCTCTCTTCTCTCTCTTCTCTCCCCCTCTCTCTCTCTCTTCTCCCCTCCTCTCTCTCTCCCCGCTCTTCTCTTCTCCCCTCTCTTCTCCTTCTTCCTGTCTGTCTGCTGCCCCAATACTTGAATGGTGGGGGATTGGTCATTTTTGTGGAATTTATTTCACATACATATATTTATTTGAGGTCTTACCTATACAAAACCCATCGTCTATTCTCCCGACCAAACCCCAAACTAGTCAACTAATAGGATCTTTCGGTGGATGTGGTTTAAAATCGCTGTGGGCTTTTAATAAATACTGCCTGTCTGATGATCCGAAGGGGTCAGTCGTGATCGAGGCCGTCCGTGAAGGGGCGAAGGTGGATTTATTGTTATGGGCCCGTCAGGAGGTTTTTACACCAATTTAAATCCACGCCCGGGCGAATATAATCAGTGTCGTATTTAACACTCCTTTGATTTACACTTATATGTACAAAATGAACGTATGTACAAATCTCTTCATTATAATCAGAAAAGAGATGTTAATCCCGTGAGGGCTGGAAGATAAGAAAAGATTTTCATCCTATCTAGACACTTTGCAAGTACCAACTCCCAAGGTTATTGACTATACAAAGCCCCCACCACGTCAGCAACGAACTAGGCGAACTCGAACCGCTGACCTGAGGACTGGAAGTGTACTTATATATAAAAGTACGTATATATTTAATAAGAGATGTTGCTCTCTCGAGGGCTCGCAGTGTACTAAAACTCCGTGGGCTCAGCGGGCAGCGGCCACCACAAATTACACGTGTCACCTTTCGGTAGCAAGCAGGTGGACCGCCACATCTGGTGCAAATTTAAAGGACGGCGGCCCATGAGCAGCCATTTCAAATTAAGGTGCAAATGCTTAATAACCACTGGGAATGTTCATTTATATTATCCCAGTAGTTATCATTTACTTAAATTACCTTAATAAATACCCATTACCATTATAATTATATATATACATCCCTACGCACCCCCTATGATGAGCGGACAATACCTCCCTAACAAGGGGGGGAACAAGACTACCACTCTACCAATTATTGAGAGGGTGGTTGGTGGATAATTTCCACAACTGGGGGCCGGCGAAAACTGAAGTTCCGCTTCAGGTGACATCACCCCAGGCCACATAGCGCCGGAACATTTTAATAAAGGTTTCGGCACATTGGTCTTTGAAAATTTTGAAATTTATAGCCCTGATAGAGATACAAGTGAATATGCAGACATATACTTGATCGGGGGGGGGTTGATCGGAGGTTGCCGCCCCCCCACACACATACATATAAACAAACATTGATTTCCGACAAAAACGAGAGCCAGATTAATTCAAAACACATCAAAACTATTCAGGAGGACTAAGTTTCGGCATCGAAATCGGTGGTTGTCCAATAACAAAAATTCACGAAGATATTTAGGTAACACTGTAAGGTAACCATCTCTACCTTGTTATTGTTGTAATTGTTGAAGGGCCCCGTTGTCGGGATCGACGATATTTGCCCTGGTTTACACCTATGAATCTATTACCTATGAATCTATTAATCGCGAGGGTTGATTAGTCTTCTTCAGGAAGGTAGCCTACAGGTGAAGTCTGGTTCACACTCTGAAATCACGGCAGCGTTCCGTCAGCCGTGCCTTGTATTCACACTATTCGTCACGGTTCCGTCCTTTTAGGCAGTTCCTGCTCACCCTCTAAGCAGACATGGTGCCTCAGAGGTTATGGTTGAAGAAATTTGCATTAATAGCACTTCTGTTGGATAAAGAAGAGGAGTTGAACTCTAATAGACACTGTTTTGGGTACATAAAGCCTTGAGAAAACGACAATTATCAGCACGGCACAGTCTCATTACGTTAAAATATTCTTCCCCAGAAACCGTTACATGACAGAACGGTGATGTATTGGAGCCGTGACGGCGGCGCACCGTTTAGTGTAACACGTCTATTTGTACGGATGTGATAAGACGGTGCCGTGTCACCATGATGGTATGGTGTGATTCGGCCTTGAGACGGACGGTGTGGTGCCGTGATGGTCTTGGTCTTGGTGTACCGTGTGGAAGACTTGTCCTACAGGTACAGTTGCAGCCTTTTTACTAGCACTCTTTCATACAGTTTCCTTATCCGTAGAGGTACAGGGGTGAGGATTGAGGGGTCAAGGTGGTACAAAGGTCTATGATGTCTCCTATCCCACCTTGCTTACCACTGTAGCGCAGTTATTGATAGGTAAGAGAGTTTGGCCATGCTCCTACAAATCAGGTCTCGCGTGATTGGTCAGTTCATGTCACGTGACTCCAAGGTGCCATGTTGCCTCTATGAAGCTGCTGCCTCTCGCTCTCCCCTCACTGCCAAAGCCGTCTGTATGTAATAGAGACGGCTTTGTCACTGCCCCAGGACACTGCCCCTCAGTCAGCTCTCACTCTCCCTCCTCAGTGCTACAAACTACTCCTACGTGCTGTTGTTCATCGATGTGTACTTGACTCTATTATGGTCTGCTGTGTAGCGGTGGGTTGTGCACTACAACCTGGGATGGGTAAAATACAGCACAGATTTCCCAGAAATCCAGATAGACGAAGACAGTGGGAAATTAAAGTCAGACGTGAGAAATGGAGACCGCACAATAATGCCTACATATGCTCGGTAAGTACAAGAATTTTTTGCTTGTGTACCTGTACAGGGTGTCCCTAAAGTCTGGACACATAGGAAATCTCATTAACTATAATTTAATTTTCACCACCACCATTTGATGGTGACCACCACCTCAGGTGGTGGTGGTGGTTGAGGTGGTGGTGGTGGTGTGGTGGTGGCTGAGGTGGTGATTGTGGTAGAGGTGGTGGTGGTGGTGGTGGTGATTGTGGTGGTGGTGATGGTGGTGGTGGTTGAGGTGGTGGTGGTAGTGGTGGTGTGGTGGTGGTGGTGGTGGTGGTGTTGATGGTGGTGTTGAAGGTGGTGTTGATGGCACCATCACCACCATATATATATATAATATATATATTATATATATATATATATTATATATATATATATATATATATATATATTATAATATATATATATATATTATATATATTTTTTTTTTACGTTGTAGCCTATAGCGCCTGTAGGCATATGGAGTCTTGATATTGGTCGAACTCGCCCGTTGGTGGCGCAGGCTGGATTTTTATAGTGACACCTGTGATCTCAGGTGAAGATCTCCTTTTCTATGATGTTCTTGATCTCCAGGTTAGGCGCATGCAGCCCCTAGAGTCCACCGTCACACTTGCAATCGGCAGACAGGTATACGCTGCATGTGGGTTGCTTCGGTCACTCGACGATGGCCTTTGACAGTTTGCTCCTTGGTGAGACTGAACCTGGGAACTTCGCTCCCTTACCAGGCTCTTGAAAGAGTTGCCTCGGCAGGATTCGAACTCGACATTGAGTTCAGCACTCCAAGACGCTAACCACTTGGCCACCGCCTCCTCCATATATACCACATATACCATATATATTATAATATATATATATATAATCAAATATATATATTATATATACTATATATATATATATATATATATATATATATATATAATTATATATATATATATATATATATATATATACGCATATATATATATTGAAACACTGTTTTTTATGCTCTTATCAGGACCACTTTGAGGAGAGTCAGTATGAATCTAGAAGAGCTGATGGCCTGAAACGACTCAAGTCAACTGCTGTTCCAACAAAGTTTGTGTTCATTAAATCAAGACCTATGCCACGCAAGCCTCCCAAAATAAGACCACTAGCAGGCATAGAACCCATAGATCCTCCTGCTAAACTAATACACGCACAACATTCGTACACAAGATTTACAGTGATGACAATCAACAAACACTGCAATCATGTCTGATGAAGGTAAGCCTACCTTCAATTTTTTTCTTACCCTTTTATTACTGTTCTATATATCAGTGTGGATATTAGTGTTAGCACTTGCAGTGGACATAAAAAGTATTACTGTAGCTACACACACACACAGTACACCACAACAAAACAAATTTTCTTTTTCACATTTCAGGTGAAAAGGATCGGCAGAACTTAATCCCTGATGCTGATGGCGGCAGCTCTGATGAAAATAATGGTGCAGACAGTGCGATGCATTGCACCGCAGGAGATATAAACTGTGACAGAAAAAAGCAGAGAGGAACTAGGGACAGAGAAACAGTTGTTGCTTAAACCCTATTGGAGAGTTACGGGAGGAAAGCAGACTAATGAGGACGATGAAAACATTCCCCCCAGAGTAAAGGTGGTAAAGGAGCGAAATAAAACATGTCAATCCTTAAAGGAAAGACAGCTTTAGAAAATAGTATGACAATTGTCTTAACAAGGACCAGCGTGCTAGTCTCGGGCGTGGCAGTCAGGGTGGTTATAGCAGAGGAATGAAGTGGTTCAAATGAGACCGTTTAAGGAAGGGCCTTCAGCTGAGGTTTGCTTGTGGGGCAACAGGTTTCTCAACATTTCAATCTCAACTTCTCATTTGCTTTTGCCACACAAAGGCAGCCCCTACCTTCCATTCGGTCACTGAGGAGAAGACTGAGTGTGTAGTATGAGAAACCGGATATTAGAGAAGTGTTTTCATTTTACAAATAAAGGGTTACTGCAAGAAACCAGAAGAGAGGGAGTGTTGCTTTAATTTTAGATGAAATGGCCATCCAGCGGTCGTCTCCAGTACGGACCGATCGTACAACTGTTTGAGGTGTAGTAACACTCCTGATCACAGGGTACAGCAACTCATGCACTTGTGTCATGCTAGGGGAATTACTACAAAGTGCAAAACAGATAGTGGCATACTATTTTACTGGAAAAAAGGGTCAAGGGGAAACTTAAAAACATGTTGTTCATGGAAATAGTAACACGAGCACAGGGTATTGGTTTACATGTTAGGGCTGTTAATCAGACATGGGCAGTGCAAACTGTGGGCCCTTCTGATCGCTTTGGCATTATTTGTTCACGGAACTGGAAAGTAGTAAACAAAATTCCTCATCCATCTAGCAATAATGAATTTTTTTCTTCATGCATGATGTCTGTGCCCATATTGTCAAGGAAAACTGGTGGGCATACGTAGTGAAAGGCAATAAGCATCATTTGAGCTATGCTGTTGAACCCGTGGTGGTGTGCGCGGAGGGCGTCGCCGAGTGAAGTATCCCAGTGAAGCGGCAAGACCGAGATATCAGACGTTACACGGGAGAGCAGGCAGCGGGGGGGGAGGATGTTTACATCTGACACGCCATCTTAGGCAGCAACAATCACTACCTGTTGCCCCAGCTCTTATTTCTCTTAAACTCAAACCTTTTCTTAGTATTATGATATTAGCTATACTGTTGATAACACAGTACCCAATTTGTGCTCAGTGGACTTACTGCTCAACACATGATCACCCAGGACCCTTTAGTAATACACCACCGGGCTGTTCTGCATTCTCTGCCCGACACCATGCGCACTATCGGCCGCATAGACGCAGGGGGAACTGTGCATCCTTTTTAAGGGAAAAAATCTGCGTCTTATGTGCGGCAAATTACGGGACTTTTTTCAGCTTTAATGTTACTATAGGGTCTCGTTCCATGCAATTAAACAGTAAACTCGCCCTATAACGGACAATTGGGGGAAGGGCGATCCATATATGCGATAATCCGTATTCGAAGAAGTAGAAGGGCGGCTGCATTTTGAAGAAACAGTCTTCTTGATTCTATAAGGGTAGGGTAAGGTAGGATAGGGAAGGTAGGGTTAGGGTAAGGTAGCGGTCTAGGCGTAAGGTGGGTAGGGTAAGGTAGGCGGATAAGGGTCCAAGGCTTCTTGGAAGGGAGGCCAGGTAGCCAGGTCACAGTGGAACGAGAGGTAACGCGGAGTGAGAGCTACGGCGAGGGAAAACCGCACGGTATAAGCGGGTACATTACTTTGCGTATGTGGTCCTTAAATCTGCCTGAATTATTCCTCTCTCTCACTTTCTTGGACTTTTTTATCATTTGAAAGCAAAAAACATATATCTAACTAAACTCAGTGGCAAAAATATATAAAACAATAATAACACTGGCCAACAAGTTTTTTCATCAAGAGATAATTGTGTGGGCTTGGATAGCATTTTTGAGCTTGATCAAACTGGAATTGGATTTTCTCTAGCACGTCTACTTTATTATGGAAGGTCATATATGTAAATACACAGGATTTTAAACATTTATATAGGCAAAGTACTACTTTTTTCAAACATTGTATTGGGTTTATCTTATGTTATTTCTTAGTTTTACGGGTTAATATATGGGCAAAAGTATAATTGTTTAAATATGACAGGGTTATCTTGTTATAGTATTGTCTATTTGGTCTATGTATAATTGATCTATTTATTTTATCTGTTATTCTCTATTTATTTCAGGCATCTTATCGTACGTTCTGCAACATGCGCAATTGAACCTCCCGTCTCTGTAGAAACAGCGTGCAATTCTGCCTTCTGGCTACTGTTGTGATTGAAGTGCTGTGCTGAGTTAATTAGTTTGCAATCATTTGCTCAAATCAATCAGCATGCCGCGAGAATGTAAGACCACCCAGACAAAGTTTTGTTAGTATGTGCTTAATTTCACAACTAAACTACAACGACGAAAATTACAACCGACCTAAGAAAATATACAAGCTATACTTTGATTGCCACCTAGGTGACCAAGGATAAGCCACATCAAATTGTTCTTCTTGTTCAAAACGGATACGCGATTGGGTGAAACAAAAAGAAAGCTTCAATCGCCGTTTGACATACCCATGATATGGAGGGCGTTCGGAGATCACATGAAGACTGTTATTTTTGTAGTGTAAACATAATAGGGTTTTCCTACAAAGAACAAGAAACAAGAGTGTTTAGCCAACCATGGGATGCAAGCCAGTAGACCAGCTGCAACATGGTGAAGAATTGCCCATCCAATTCCCCCAGATGATGTGTAGATTCTTATCGAAGATGACATGGATGTGATGGAAGTTGCAATTGGTGGCGTTCCGGGACCGTCGTAGATCCAGATTACACATGGAAGGTAGAAATTCTGGCCAAAGCTATTCACCCAAGGAACATTTGATATGATCTTGTTAGAGACTTGTCACTGTCTAAAGAGAAGGCAGAGCTTCTAGCCTCAAAACTACAGGGCCCATACTTATTAAAAGAGTTAGGATTCGTCTTAGGGACCGCTCGAGTCTAAAATCATGGCGGGCGGCGTCCTAATCATTCGACTGCGCATCCAAATCGCTAAGGACTCGTCCTAATTTCGAGGGTTTGGCTAGGACAGGGTGTGAGGGTTGTCCTATCGAAGAAAACAGGGCGGCGGCTAAGACTCGTCCTAAGGACGAAACATGGAGTGCTCCGCCCACTCTGAGAACTTAGTGACAGGAGAGATGTATGGACGAACTGTTGATACTAACGAATCAAGCGCTACCGCTTGGACCGAGAAGGATATATATGTGACAGACTAGGGGAGATGTAATATAAAGCAACACTGAAAAAAATACGGCGTAGTCAGTGCATGACAAGTCACGAGTGTGTGAATTATTCACTCATTTGAGGTTAGTAATGTTTCCTCCTGCCTTGATATCCTGTATGTGATTACAGAGTGAACTGCATCCCCACCAAACTGTTGATGAGAATGGTATCATGTTGAGATAAAGCCGATTAGAGTAGGCTCACTATAAATAAAATTTTAAAAAATTGAATAGTCGTGATTATTAAGCCATGGAACAATATCCAATAATCTTTTTCTTTCACACTGCCGTAGTTCTTGATAATTTTTATTTGTTCTTGATATCATATGTTAATATACCAAACCCCACACTCATAACCTAACTTAAAAGTTTGGTTGAAGAACTAGATCTAGGTAGTTATTATGTATCAGCAATATTATTCAATGGCGCCATGGGAAATTGGGTTTAAAAGACTCAGAATGAAGAAATCTACACTATGAAACAGGTTAGAATTGTCAGGCTCGAGGTGAACCTAACCAAACGGTAAATATTCCGCAGGGAGTTGGGGGTGCCAAACCACCCGGGACAATTGCGCACCACAAATTAGTTTTTTTTAACCTAAATAATCAACATAACCTAATCCAAATCTACCCTAAGCTTAACATAACCAAACCAAAACCTTAACATAACCTAAATCTAACCTAACCTAACTCAGCAATGGTAATAAGGGACGATGACTTCGCGGTCGTTTTTTCAGTAGGACACCGACTATTTTCTGGTCTTCAATAGGTGCATTTTCTAAATGGAGATAAGTTTTATTTTGCGCAAACCCAAAGTAAAAAAAAAAAAAAATCTCCGAATTTTATGGTACCGTTTCCATTATAAACCACTGTATCTCAATCAGAAAAAGCACTTTAAAAACTTGGCCGGGAGAAAATTAGTCATGGTCTATAGGTTTTAAGAAACCTAACCTAACCGTTAGGTTAATGTGAAACCCAAACTAACCTGGAAAATCTTAAAATACAAAGGCTCTCACGCTAAGCTGGACACAAATGTTGGCTCTACGCCGTATACTTACTGTCTTAAGACATCTGTTTATATTTTAATGAGTGCCGTATCCTGTACTTTGTCTACATGGCCGATATTAAATTTCAGCGATCCATAATGTTTTATTATTTAGTTTTTTGGTTGCGGTTACTGGAAGCTAGATGCCAGTAGAACGAGTCGTCAAGCCGAAACGCCGGGTATGTGAACGAACGCGCATATTTTGCCACCACTACGGGCATTTTTTGGTAGCAAACTACCAAAAAGATGCCGGAAAAGTGTCTGTGTGGACACGGCCATTAGGTTAGGTTAGGGCAGGTCAGGTCAGGTTAGGTTAGTAGGTAGGTTGGTTTAGGCACAGCCACAAGGGGCTCGAAGAGGGGTTGCTAGGTTAGGTCTGGTAGAGTTTGTCATCTTTAGGAATAAAGAGCCTCAATCTCCTATCTCCTTGTTCTTATGGCCAACAAGCTTGGGGACATGGGGAAACTGGGTTTTGGGGGGGGAGCGCCACACAAGGGAAATATGCCCCCGCCCCCAAAAAAATCCTTAAATAGGGAAAATGTTCCTCAGTTCATGGACTTTAGCGGGGAAATATTTCCCTTATAGTGTGTGCTCCCCACAAAAGGAGCACACTCATAAGGGAAATAGGCTCACACACAAAAAATCCCTAAACTCGGGAAAAATTCCCTAGTACAAGACTTAATCGGGGTAATAGTCCCCGATAAAGTTCATGAAACTAGGGAATATCCATAGTTTAGGGATTTTGTGTGGGGGGCCCAATATTCCCTTGTGTGTGGCTCCCCCACCCAAAAACACGGTTTTACCACCCCCCCCATGTCCCAGGCCTCGTTGGCTGTAAGAAGAAGAAGATAGAGGGTGGAGCTTTGAGCCTTTTTCTTAAGATTACCCCTAAACTAACGACAAGTATATCAAACCTAAACATTATAGGTTTCCATTAAAAACCTATAAGAACTCTGACAAATCTTTCCCGGCCACAAGTTTTAGTGCTTTTTCTGATGGAGATAGTGTTTTAATGGAAATGGCACATAATATTCGGTGATAAATTTTTTTCTTTTTCTAAACTGGGATTTCCGGGGTATTTCCGGGTATCTCCGGTAAGAATGGGCGAGAGTTGGCGCGGAGTTTACAGAGACACCGACTATTTTTCTTGGCCTACAATAGGTGCTTGCTCTAATGGAGATCGTTTTATTTTGCGCCAAAAAAAAAAAAAAAAAAAAAAAAATTTGAAAAAAATTAAACTTAACCTAACCCTTATAGGGTTTTAAATGAACCTAACCTAACCTGTAAGGGTTTTAATAAAACTAAACCTAACCAGATAGGTTTTAATGAAACAAACCTAAACTTAACCCCAAAGTATACATTAAAAAAAAAAAATAATTAGGGTTTGTCGCCCCCAAAACTTAAAACTCTTCATTTAGAACAAGCACCTATTGTAGGCCAAGAAAAAATAGTGGGTCTCTGAAAACGATCCGCCCGAAACTGTCCATTAAACCCTATCTCTATAAAAAAAAGCACCTATTGTAGGCCAGGAAAAAATTGTCGGGGTCTTTGAAAACGACCGCGAAGTTCCTCGTCATTATAACGGTAGTCCTTTGACGATCTCTCGCTATGGAAGGCGGCGCGGCGATCATGCTGGTTGCGATGGCCTGTCAGGCATCTTGCCTTGCTCTTCGCCGATCAATCTCGGCCCATGGGAAAAATTCCCCTCGCAGGCCATAGGACATTTTTCCTTGCTGAAAAGAGCTGGCCAAGGATGAAAGTCTTGTCCTGAAAAATATATCTTTTCTCGTGATAGAGCGGAAGTAATGTCAATGTTTGTGTCTTTTTGAACGGAACGTGCATATCTGGTACAATTATTAATTAAAGATGAATTCATTCGTTGCATCTCAGCAATTATCATAGAATATTAATCTTGTGTTTTTCGATATTTATACCTTTATGATGATCTAGTAGTGATATTCATGAAATCCAAAAATTGGACTCTGCTAAATTAATAGCGCCAGCGCTTCGTTCCAAGCCGCCGTCTTAGGACGCGTCTTAGAACTTTCCTCGGAACCTTAGGACGCAGGCGTTAGGACGAATCTAGGGACGAATCCTAAATCTTTATAAGGATGGCGCCACCCCCAGGGAGAACAATTTACTTGAAAAACATGTTCTTGTCAGTTATAACCGAAAGCCGTGAAACTTCTAATTTAGCAACATTCTTACAGTAGATGGTTCCTCTCGTATTGCCAGGATTATACATGACTATTCACAGGATCTTGATCCTCAGGACGTAGTGGCATCTGACTGGCGTCTATTCATTGATCATCGCAGAGAAGCCTGAAAAGCGTATCTTTTGCATAATGGAAATGTAAAGCCAATCCATCCCTATTGCCCATTCTTCGCCATCTAAAAGGACATATGACAATATGGATATACTAATAAAGCTATCCCAATACGACAGTCATCAAATGGAAACTTTGCGGAGATCTTAAAGTTATAGGTTATGTTAATGGGTAGGCCAAGCAGGATTTACAAAATATGTGTTTCCTTTACTGTGGGACAGTCGTGCCACAACGGACCCACTACCACACAAAACGTGGACTGGCCACAAAGGTCCACTTATGTCACCAGGAACAAGCAGTTCCGGAGTGTCAGTCTGTCCCTTTAGTTGTCCCCAAAAGATCTTCCTACCACCTCTCCACATTAAACTTGGTTTAATGAAGAATTTTGTTTAAAGCAATGGTTAAAGTCAATCACAAGTGTTCCAATACCTTTCTAAGAATTTCCGAAAGTTAGTGCAGCAAAATGAAGGGGGAATTTTGTTGGGCCACAAATCAGGAGGTTTTAATGGAGATGGAATTTTAGTTCAACGGTCCCTCAGTCCGCTGGAATTGAAAGCTGGCTGGCTTTCAAAGGATATGCGCAAAATTTCTGGGCGAATAAGAGAAGTCTCAGCATATAAGGATGGAGTTGAGAAAACTCCTCGATGCTTTATTAAAGAAATGGAGTGTCGAAGTCTTTTAAAAAGTGCACTTCCTGCATTCCCATTAATTCTTTCCCGAAAACCTTGGTGCAGTGGTGACGAGCAAGGGGAACGCTTTCACCAAGACATTCAGACTATGGAAGTTCGTACCAAGGATTTTGGACCGAAAGCATGATGGCTGACCATTTGGATGGTGTATCGTGAAAATCCGACCAATATTTAAAAAGAAAAGCGTACTCTCACCGCCTTAAGATGTACTGTGTATATTCTACTTACAAGTATGTGCAATGACCTTGGGGGGGGGGAATGATGTAAATTTGTTGCTTACAATTCATTGCGTTGTATTAATAGTGTAGGATTGTATATTTTAGTTTACAAGTAAATGATTGCATGAAAAGGTAATGTATTACACCCGTAGATTTTATAAAAATTACGAAGATTTTCATAAAATATAAATAAAATATTAATTCAAAAACTATACGTGCTAGGAAAAAACCTGTAACCAGATTGGAATCGCATCAAAATACGTCAGACAAGCCTTATTTATGGCTGTGATAGTGAAAAAAAAATTTGATTTGTTAACCAGTGTAACATACTAATGAGAAAATGTTTTGTAATTCTGTCATTAATAATATTACTTTCTGGAGGAATGAGGAGGAGGAAGTGCCAATGAAGAAGAGGAGGAGGAGTGAGGAGGAAGAGTAATTAATGATAATAATATTGTATTTCTCTTCTAGGCCTGTTCATTGGTGATGCATGTTGAACCTATATCACCCCTCTCATCCTCTCTCTCCTCTTCTCTCTCACACCCCCCATTTTCCCTCGTTAATCTGTGAAATAAAACATTGAACACAATATTCTGAAGGGCTTTATTGATATTCTTAACACCTCACAAGCGGACGTTGTATCATGCCGGCAAGCCCTCACCCACCACTCACAAGCACAACTCCACACCCAGGCCACTCCCTCCTCAAAGGTTGTGTCGGATATGCCTTGCAAGCCCCTCACCACCACCACCAAGCACAACCAACACCCAGCCACTCCCTCCTCACAGGGTGTAGGATATGCCTGGCAAACCCGACACTGGTAGGAAAACCCCTTGCCGCAAATTATCACCACTTGTACTTAACCTCTCCCAGTGGGTGAGCTGTGTGTGTTAAAGGAGTGCCCTTTGTGGGTAAAAATGTTTTCCTACACTCCTGAACACTCAAAGTTTCTTTCACCAGTGTGGGTTGAGCATGTGGACTAGTTAAGAATGCCCTTGTGGGCAAATTTTTGGGTTTTTTTCCCACACTCCTGACACTCAAAGTTTCTCTCACCAGTGTGGCGTGACCATGTATGTGGGTTAAGAGTGCTTTCTGGTTTAAATGTTTTCTCACACCCCTTTTTTTTTTTTTCCCTGACACTCAAGTTTCTCTCACCAGTGTTGGGTGAGCATGTGGCTGTTAAGACGCTCTAGGGTAAATGTTGTTCCTACACTCCTACACTTAAAGTTTCTTCACCAGTGTGGGTGAGCAAAGTGTGTGTAAGAGTGCTCTCTCGGTAACTGTTTCCACACTCCTGACACAAAAAAGTTTCTCTCACCAGTGTGGGTGAGGCATGTGGGCTGTTAAGACTGCTCTTGGGTAAATGTTTTCCTACACTCCTGACACTCCAAAATGTTTCTATCACAGGTGGGTGAGCATGTGTGGGTTCAGATGGTTCTATCTGCGGGTAAATGTGTTTTCCAACACTCCTGGACACTCAAAGTTTCTTCACCAGTGTGGGTGAGCATGTGTCTGTTAAGATGGCTCTGAGGGTAAATGTTTTTACTACACAATCCTGACACTCAAAGTCTCTTCAACAGTGTGGGTGGAGCAATGTGTGTGTTAAGACGGTCTTGTGGGTAAATGATTGCCTACACTCCGACACTCAAAGTTTCTTCACCCAGTAGGGGGTGAGCAATGTGCCTCCTAAGGAGCATACTTCCGAAGTGAACACTTTTGCCACAGTTGTCACACCTCAGCCATGTCTTGCGTGTATGGGTGAGGATGTGTGATTGGCCAGCCTGCTGGAGCACAACTTGCCACAGTTCATCACAAGTGTAGGTCCTCACGCCCTCCATTGCAAGCACTACTTCTGGCCAGCACCCTGTGGTGGGAGCGCCTCCGCTGGTTCATGCAAGGAACCTGGCGGAGGCCCGGGGAATGAAACCAAGCGTCCCTAATCAAGGGAAAGCCGGGGAGGAGTCCTGAGTGGGAGCAGGACCTGGACTATTCACCTCAGCACCTGTAAACATTGGTGGCCGTCAGCACACAAGCAGGCAAGTGCCTTCCTTGAAGGGTGCTCCTGCTTCACCTCCAGCTAACACCTGCCAGTATTTGCAGCCAAGAGTAAGGCCCGCACAGGAGCCTCACGCCACCACTAATAAACTAGAGACGCTGGAGAGGCGCGGAAGTCAGAGGCGTACGTAGTCTAAAGGGAGTGGTTGAGTGGCTAGTGACCTGCAGGCAAGCGTCAGAAGCAGGCAAGTGAGCGAAGCCTGCACACAGGCTCTCTTCTTTCTAGGTGGGGAGCTAAACCCCGGTTTTTCAGTGCAGTTCAAAGGCATTTCCGGCGGCTCCCTGAGGGCTTGTAGGATTAGCCCTAACTCTCTGCTCCTTTTTACCCAAGCCTTTTCAGAAATACTTTAAACCCCTTCAATGATTCTTCTATTGGTGCCTTTACCCTACTCAAATCTAAAAGAAATTCCTTACCCCATCTAGTTTACCCTCTGCCACTCTATCCCACTGATCCCCGCCTACCTCCCGGTGCCCACATGCTATAAGACGCTCGAGTCCTCATCATACCTTGACACATTAATACCAGGTGATCTACATTTCATCTAGTCTACCTCATACACATTGACATATCTTGCTCCTTCGTTTGCCCATCTATAGTTTAACTATTGACCTCCAGAGATGTCCTTGCTTTAAATAAAAACCACTCCCAAAGGCTACATCATAAAAGACCTCACCCACTTTGGGTGTGGTCTTCCCGTACCAATTCAGAGAACTCTCACCTCCATCATCTGTCTCCAATCCTATATGGATCCTGTGCCTCGACACTTGGTCATCACCGTTCGTCTTTTAACTCCCCTCACTAATGGTGTATCTATCTGTTAAACCCGTGTATAGACACACTTCCCCTCCCACCGTCTGCTTGATCATCCCATAACTACTCTGTCCTGAGTTATACACTCAATAAACCTTTCGAGCCCACCTGTTTTCATCCATTTCACCCACCCACTGCCCCTGATTGTTATAAAGCACGAACTTTCCTATTCTCCGCCGCAAATGTTACTCCACCCTCGCCTCTCCCTTGATGCGCCTCACTGCTACATACCGTTTGCCTATAGTGCAAGTCTACCACCATGTTCTGTACTACTCTAAACTTGCCAGCTCTCCTACCGTCACCTTCAACACTCTGCCATCCATGAGGCTCCGGGTAAGCCATGCTTTACCACAACCCTCTTACACTCATACCTGTTTGCCCTACATCTTGATACACTACCAAGCCTTCCCAACCAATGATTTGCTTCCTATTTATCCTGTTCGTCCTATCTGCTCCCTCACATCTACCGTGATACCTAGGTATTTATATGACGGTGCGCCCTACATCAGGTCTCCCATTTCCCAAAACTTATATGTATCCTCATTGTGACTCTCCATTTATAACCAGGCACCGACTTTCTCACCGGTTAAATGTCATCCCAAAAGCCCTCCCATACTGTGCGGACTATTATGTAAGCATCTCCGAAGTTCTCCACTGTCCCACTCATGACAAACTATGTCGTCAGCATATAGTAAACTGCCCTCAACTTTCCTCCCAACCATTATCCCATAAGCCCGAATTCTCAACCTAATCGCTAATCTCTGATAAATGCCAAAAGACGAGTGATAACCGCAGGCCCTTCTAACCCCTCTTCGACTACATACCCACTCTGTCTCTATTTCACAAGCCTGCATAATCCCCCCTCCCCACCCCCCCCCCCCTGTTGTGTCCTCTACCCATACTATCTATTATGTGACTATTCTGCACTAATCCCAATTTAGACAGTAGTCTACAAAGCCCAAACCCCTATGTGGACCCATCAAAGCCTTTTCAATGTCAGGAATGCAAAGGTTATGTCTTCCCACCCATCCTATTCATTTTTTCTATCACTGAACTAACTACGAACATGGTTGTCTACCTCTCCTATCCCTTGCCGAACGAAAGCATTCTGTTCCTCCCCCAATTACTCTATTTCTCCCACAACATTCACTGAATTCACATAGTAACCACTGAATATCTTTTCCCACCGCCTATCATTACTGCTATGGCGATAATTTTTCTAAGAGCTTTCTACTTTTGTGACCTCCCTTGTGTCAATCAGAGTAACCCTACACCTCATTCCAATTCCTTGGGGGACTCTCTTATCCTGCCAAATCTGCCTAAAAAGGCTATACAAAAACCCATCCACCATACCTACCACCCCCTTCTTGTATACAATTCGTGTGGTATACCACCCTGCCATGCTGCTTTCCCATTTCAGCTTTTTAAGTAACTCCTTATTTCTTTTCCTTACTGAAATGTCATCCCGTCCCTCACTATCTTCCTTTGACTTCCGTATTTTACTTCACCTAATTGTACCTGCCTCAGTCATGCCCCCCACCTCCTCCCAAAACTTCTTGATCTCCTCTTTATACGTCTCAGGTCCTTTCACCAACTTCGTACTCCCACTAAAATTTCATCTACGCACGGTTGCTCCCTGTCTTCTCTCCTCTCAAGAAAGTTATACCAATCCCTTACCCCTTCCTCAACCTTCTCCCTTAGTTCCTCTACAATTCCCTCTCTCCATGTGCCCTACCTTCCTAATAAGCGCTTTATATTCTCCTGTTTTTTATTTTTTATAACTATCCCATGCCTACTCAATTCTAGCCTTCCTCTCTCTCCATTCTTACTTCCTTTTCGAGTCTCTTTCGTGCCCTGGTTCTGTCCTTTCTTCCTCCTCGCCCGCTTACATCTTCACTATTCCACCTACCTATTGCACTTTTTCCCCGGCTCCTTGCTTCACTTTAACTATCCCTTACTAGCTATTCCATTATTGTCTCCCCACAGACTATGGTCATTTCATCCACCCCCTTTCCTCCTTCCAAACTACCTGTTTCAAGTCCCTCCTAAAATTTTCCCAATTTGCCTGTCTAATGTCCATCTTGTTGTGCATTTTTCTCCTTTCATTCTCCCTTTGTTTTTACTTGTATAATTTAAGACTATTCATGTTGTGGTCACTATTTATATCTACCAGACCCTCCTCATCTATCCACATATCCTTCACCATCTCCTGGCATTTTCATTACTAGACATAATCTAGAGCTGATTCCTCCCTCTCCTTGCCCATGTTACTCTACCATCTTGCCATTGTATTACTGTTAGGATTTCTAAACTCGTGGCCCAACAAAATTTAAGGTATATCCCATTCCCATATTACCTACTCCCCCTAGTATACCTATGGGTCAATCAATGTCCCCCATACTATTTCTGTTCCTGTCGTGTTTGCTAATAATTACTAATCTTGTTTATTTATTTCCTTTCATTTCTAATAGCGCCTCTCCCTTCAACTTGTCATATAGCAGGCCTACTAAGATTTGATCGTCCCCCTTTTTCTCCTCTTCTTTTACTCTAATCTAGAGCAAAAAATATTCTTCGCTTGCCCTCACAGGTTACTACAATCTAGCTCCTCAACATCTATACTGCATCCTGCATGACAAGAACCCCTACCCCGCCCCCTTTTCTAGGATCTTGCTCTACCCTTATTTTTTAAGGTGATACCCTCTGTTGTACATTTATCCTCTTCCACTAAGTGGGATCCGTGACGCCTACCACATCAAAACCCCATTCACTTAATTCCCCGGAAAATGTCCTCTAATTTGCCTACCCCCCCAACCCCTGACATTAATGCATCCAAATCGCCATAGATGTTCTACACCCTCCCTTGGTTCCATTTTTCTAACACTGGTTTCCCTTATATCTTGAAGCCCCTATGCTTCCCATTTTCCCCCGTCCAAGGAACTAGTTTCCCTGGTAGTAAACCTAACAGCCTCTCTAACTGGTCCCACGTACGCCTCTGTCCCCATATTACTTAGGTGGACACCATCTCGGTATACATCGGAGTGCTTACCATAGAAAGTGTCCCACCCGCCACAAAACCGAACCCCATATCCTTGCACAGCTCCTCATCTGCTATTCAGACTTAAGGGCCCTCGGACAGCCATCCTGACCCACCTACTCCCTAAGGATCACACCACCAAATCACCCCTTCCTACCACTCTCCTGAATTCTCTTAACAGGGCCTTTACCTAGTTACCAAACTCCTCCGACTCGCTTGCCTACGTCGTTCCCCCGACGTGCACCACCAAACATAAAAACCGCATCCTTCCCGTGCTACATCAGCCTGTCCAGTTCTATCTGTAAAAATCCGCACAGATGCCCCTGGATAGCACACCCTAGTCCTCCTGTACCGGTCCCTCTCACAGAAGTTCTGGTCCAGGTTACTTCACCTGAGAGTCTCCCACCAACACCACCTAAGGCCCCCCTTTCCACTCCTGTCCCCTGCTTGATGCTCCTCCACACCTCTACTTCTTCCACCCCCATATACCTCCTCCCCCAGCACAGCATAACTGTTGGCAACGGACACCTCACCTACTTTCTGCCCCAGCACTACCTGGCTGCTTCCCTTTTCCACCACCCGCCACTCTCCCTCCTTGGGCTGGTAGTCTACCACTTGCCGGCCTGGTAACTACAACACTGTATCTGCACACCTCTACACCCTCTCCAGGCTGTGGACCTTCTGTGAAGGTCCCCCTCACCTCGCCACGCACGCATCCTAAAAAAAACCCAGCATCCCAGTACTACATTTCCCTCATCCATACTTCCTTAAGCCCCTTAACCTCCTCATGCAATGCCTTTAACCTGTTCCTGTAAGGCACACACCACAACATTCCCTCACCGAGGGACCGTCAACATGTCACACCCACCGCACAGGATGTAAAACAGTAACCACCTCTTCCCCCGATGGTACACGTGGTTGGGCCACACCTACCCCTCTGTAGGGAGCACAGTCTACCTCGCCCCCTGCGGCCACGTCAGCTCTGTAGCTACACCCTCCACAAACCCTTTCTAGAACCCCACATATCTCCATATTTCACAAAGAACTAGCAAAATTCAAATCACGAACGAAAAACATAGCTCAGGTCACACTCCTGCCTCCACGGAGTCCACTGTAGCAGCCTAAAGGTAAATATTTTTCAAAAGCAATATTTAGCAGGAGATAATAGGCCATAAATTTCGTCAAAGCTCTAAGGTAAATATTTATGCTCTATGTGATCAAGACTAACATATAGTAAGCATTCTGTTCTTGCAGACGTGACGGTTGAATTTAGAATCTACACTAGGCCCACATTAGAACAAGAAATGGTTGATAAACGACTGCGCTCTATGGAATCGCTCTATATGAAACAAAACCTATGGGAAAATAGATTTGGTCAATCAGTCCTCGTCCATTTACAGGTGAAGTTCCCAAACTCGGCATCCCAAGACGCGGCAACACCCAAAACTCGGCTATGGTTGGGGATTTTCCAAAACCAGGTCAGAACACCCAAAACCCGGCGCGTAGTTGCCGGGCGGCCGCTGGGTCCCACCACACTGGGCCGCTGGGTTTCTCCCGCTGATTTGTTTGTTTGTTATTGTTCAGTGGTGTTGTGACTGTAGAGTTGTGTCCCACTTTTATTTTGTGTACTTTACAGGTCTGTTATGGGTATTATAGCTCCCAAACGTCCAGGAACACCTACTGGGGCAAGGGAAAAGAAAAGGAAGAACAATGTGTTAACTATTTCTGAGAAAATTTACCTTTTGAAGAAGTTGGATGGTTTTTTTTCCCCCTTAATATATCTACTTTCCCTTAAAATTGGGAAAAATTCCATTACTCGGCTCGGCGCTGGTCCCGAGGTTGCCGAGTTTGGGAACTTCAACCTGTATCCCTCATTCACACCCAATGCATACCAAAACATATAGAAATTATGAAATTTAGGCATACATTTGGTACCTGGCTTAGAGTTTAATTCTTCTTTGATCGAGCTCGTAACTCAATTTGCTCGTATATCAAATAAATTTTCCCCGTTAAAATTTAATTGAAATACCATTAATCCGTGCCAGCCCCCAAAAAAACACCCTATTTTTTACTGACCGTATGACTGTACCTGTATGACTGTACCTGTATGACTGTACCTATATGACTGTACCCTATTGACTGTACTATATGACTGTACCTGTATGACTGTACCTGTATGACTGTACCTGTATGACTGTACCTATAGCCTGTACCTATATGACTGTACCTATAGGGACTGTACCTATATGACTGTACAAAAGGACTGTACCATATGACTGTACCTATATGACTGTACCTGTATGACTGAAACCTGTATGACTGTACCTTATGACGGGTACCTATAGGACTGTACCTATAGGACTGTACCTATAGACTGTACTGTATGACGGGTACCTATATGACTGTACCTATATGACGTACCTATATGACTGTACCTGTTATGACTGTACCTATATGACTTACCTATATGACTGTACCCTATATGACTGTACCTATATGACTGTACCTATATGATGTACTGTATGACTGGACTGCACTCACCCTCCGCCATTTGCATTCGCCTGTGTGAGCACAACACAACAGAGATGCTTCCACGGCGAGGTAACCACGTGAAGTGAACCAGTGATACGCGGGATGCTGGGCGGATGTTGTGGCGTTCGCTGCGCCAACTCCCGGGCGGCGTATCTGAAGCTCGCTGTAACTCGGATTTTGGCTCGCAGCTCCAAAGCAAAAAAAATCGACCGAGCGACTGATCGTAACTCGGAAAACTCGTAAGTCAAGGTACCAGTGTATTGTTGCTTACCTTAAATCTAATAGGGATTATGTACAGGGGGCGAGGGGTTCCGTGGCATAAGCCTGGCTTGACTCTCGCTTGCATGCCTCGCCAGAATGCCCCGGCTGGTAGGGGCTCGCCTGCTCACGATGATAACTTGTAAAACAAAACCACAACGACGAAAAGTGAAACCGTCGAATGGAAGCCATCAATAAATTACGATAACTGACAATATTGTGAATGGATCCAACATATAACCTTCACATGAATGTTTTTATGGTAATAATGGACGAGAACTGCGCTGTCGTACCGCTTTCCCCCAAACCTCATGCCAAACCTCACCCCCCCTCTGTGCCCCCCCTCACCCCATGCCAGGGACACCACCTTCGTTCTCTACGATATTTCAGCGCTCTATATGAGAACTCCTCGGATTTGCCCTACCTTGATGGCGGAATCGTTCTATATGTCACATTCGTTCCTAACGAAAATGTTGGAATACTATTTTAGGTCGTTCGTTCTATAAGGAAGGTTTGTATGCGAACACGTGCTATGCGGGACCCTAGTGTGGGTATACAGGGGGAAGTTCCCAAACTCGGCATCCCAAAGACTCGGCAACACCCAAAACTCGGCTATGGTTCCGGATTTTCCAAAACCCTGGCGTAGTTGCCGGGGTTTCGGCCGCTGGGTGCCACCACACTAGGCCGCTTGGTTTCCCCCGCCGATATGTTTGTTGTTATTGTTCAGTGGTGTTGTGACTGTAGAGTTGTGAAACAGTGTTATTTTGTTACTTCTACAGGTCGGGGTTTTTTGGGTATTATGGCTCCCAAACGCCCAGGAACACCTACTGGTGGAAGTGAAAAAAAAAGGAAGAAACAATGTGTTAACTATTTCTGAGAAAATTGACCTTTTGAAGAAGTTTGATGGCTTTTTTTTCCCTTAATATATCTACATTCTAAAAGTCGGAAAATTCCATTACTCGGCTCGGCGCTGGTCCGAGGTTGCCGATTTTGGGAACCTTCAACCGGTATAGAGCCCCTTTCTGAGGCCAAATGGCCCCCTTGCATTATGTCCCAATGGATTTAATTATCATGTTGTTTTGTGAGGGGCAAACGCAAAGAATGGCAATTAGGCTAATTCTTTCTGTAAAACAACGAGACCATAATTTCATGTTTTTAAAACATTTTTCTATATGCATCCTCTCCTTACCAAGGGGCGGCAACTTTAACCCACAGGTGAGACATTTACCCAACCCGTTACAGACAATGGCCCACCAGCAAATGGTTTTTTTCTCTCTTAAATCTCACTGTGGAAATTTTTGATACATTTTTATTTTTTAAATGTCTATATCACGATAGGCTCAAAATAAGCACATATTTCTTTTCCATCAGTCTTTAACTCCTTGAGGCCCAGAACGTCATTTCCATCGTAATTTGGGTACCATTAGATGATTTTTAGTGATTATAAGCCATGTTTTTATAGCTATGACCTGTTTAGTATCCTTGCCCACTAACTCATTTGGTGTATCTACTCGAAAAAACCCTACAGATAACTACCCCCTCTTCTTCAAGGGACACCAACTGTCTCCTTTTCTATGAGGCATTTCCGATGATTCTTTATGTGGCCATTATCTTAACACATCAAAATACTTTGTGAAAAGGGTACTTTTGGCCTCTACTCAATTACTGGTTGAAAGTACTACCAATTTACCCTTTTTTCATGTAATTGCATGAGATTGAACGAGTTATGTTTAGGCTGAGTTTAGGTTAAGAGATGGGATTGGGTTTCAGGGTTAATGGAACTCTCGCCAAAACACCCCCCAGAACTTTCACCCACATTGGGAAACACTCGCCGACGTGGACATTTGGTGTTTTGTAGTGTTTGGCCATACTCCCCCGCCCCACAAAACAAGCTTGGGGAAACCTGGGGGAAGGCGGGATATTTGGCTGGGCTACAAAAAATGCATCGAAAACCACATCGTTTTTGGGTGTTGAAAAAATTCCCTAGATCTAGGGAAAATTCATTGGATTTCTTCTGAGTCCAGAGACGTTTGAACCTGACAGAATGATAACCGAAGGGTCGAGAACCCCCCAAACCCCCGCAAGGGGGTTAGGTTATATTTGTTTAGGTTAGGTTATATTTTGTTAGGTTAGGGTAGGTTTATATTGGTTAGGGTTTGGTTAGATTTTATAAGTTAGCTTAGATTATATTTAGTTCGGTTAGGTTATCGGTGGGTCAAGCCCCCGCCCGATTAGGTTAGGGTTTGGTTAGGTTAATTTTGGTTAGGCAAATTTCTCTAGATATAAGGAAAATTACCCTAGATCTAGGGAATTTTACCCCCCTCCTACACAACTCTTACATTACGTGTTTCGACGCATAATTTGTTCCCCACCGAAAACCCCGCATCCCACAGGTCCACAAACTTGTTTGGGGAAGGGGGAGTATGGCAAACACTAGAAATTTACCCAAAATATTTGGCGACAGTTCCATTGGTACTAGATGAAAAGGAAGAATAAAAACCTATTTCATTATTGAAAAAAACATTTTTGCTTGTCCAAGGGAAAACAAAAACAGCAGTTTGCCCTTGGTGAAGTAACCTGAGGCACTAGGGAGGCGCTGCCCCGACCCTCCCGCTCGTTCACTAACCTAACCTGCCCATTGGTCCCCCTGGCCAAACCCAACCTAACCACATCACCCGCCTAACTGTTCAGGCTAGTGCTGCTATTTCACCCTGAATGGCACAAACACGGGTAAAGTTGATGGATTAAATGTTTTATATTGGGAGCTGTAATATCAAGATCAAGAACAGGAACTGTCGCCGAAAATAGGAACACTTCTGACGTGAAAATTGGAAACACGTAATTCCTATCGGCGACAAGTTCCAGGTCGCGAAAGACCCAGTGGTGTTTAGGCTGCGATCAGGTTTGTGTTTGAGGACGTCTCCCTCGCGCCCTAGTGCCCGCCCCGCCCCACCCCGCTCACCTCCTGGATGGCCTGCACCACCTCGCCGGGGAAGAACAAGTTGAGTTTGTCCAAGTCGGGCCGGCCGCTGTCACCCTCCATCGTGGATCTTGAACTGAAGCTTTAGTTGGGAGTCAGCCAGCGAGGCTGTGGCTGAAGCCTTGGGTGCGGCGTTCTCCACACACGTCACCTGTTTGGGGGGGGAAGCAAAACTAGGGCTTCCATTTGCCCTCCTTCCCCTCCCAGCGTCACATTCATGGGGGGGTCCCCATCAAGGGGGCCCCTGCCTCTCATGCTCTCTCCTACGTGCTCTCCCATGTCATGGGGGGAAGGGCAGTCTTGTTACTTTCCCTTTTTGTTTCTCTCTTCTCTTGTACTCTTTTCTGCTGGTGGGGATATTGTGAGGGGGGTTCCTGAAGGGGCAGTCTTGGTCAAGGGGGAGGTTAAGTAGTGCCCTGTTGGGTGGACACTTGCATGTGGCCGGGATGATGGAGCCAGCTAGGGGATGCTTCTATGGGGCTGAATTATCTCTGGGCCCCACAGATGTTTCACATTGCCCTGGGCCACAGTTACCTTATGAAATCCCGTCAGTATGTCCTTCCAACAACAACAACAGAAAAATAGGACTCAGGCTGGTAATTCATAATTCGGAAATAAATAATTTCCTTTTTCCTTGTCCCTCACAGATTCGAACCGATGCAACACCAGATTTGCACCCAACTCGGGCGTTGACCATTTTTGTCAATACGGAGTCCCACTTGCCTAAGTGCTTCTGGTGTACTTACGTTCATTACACCGAGTGGTCGACTTACGACCGTGATCGGGACCGATCGACCGACCGGTGTAAGTTGATCTGGGTGGGCATGTTTTGAAGGGGCTCTAAATTACACCCTCTTAGCGTCCTAAGACCGACTAGTTATACCGGGCTAAGAAGACTACTTAAGGAAGCACTTTCCCGGGGGTCATCTTTGCCTCGTGTAAGGGACAGTAAGGCCAACCCTTCTTTGTGCCACCACCTCCGCTTCAACCAATCAGCGCGTGCGACACAAGTCTGTATTTGGCGGGGAAATAGTATACCACGCCGGGGGGAGTCTCTCTCTCTCTCTCCTTTTTTTTTCTATTATTTCATCTCCCTCCGCCCTTTTTCCCTTGAGTTTTCCATATATGATTTTTTGCTAAAAGTCACAGTGCCCGTGTCAACACGCCGAGGAAGTCTCTCTCTCTCTCTCTCTCTCTCTCTCCTCTCTTTTTCTTCTATTATTTCTTCTCCCCCCCTCTTCCTTCTCCCTTTTCATCCTCCACACACATCATAGCCAGTATGTGATATTATCGTGAAACTTTTTCTGGGAGTTTTGATGTTTAGAATATTAATCTGCTAACCGTTTCTGTCGCAAATCATATCTATTCCACCCAGCCCACCCCTATATATATATAATATATTTATACATAGTTATTATACAGCCTAATATACTAATTACCGTCTAAAATATTAAATATAACCAATAATATAACCATTGTTGTTATGGTGACGAAGAAAATTGCGGGCTAAGAAAGACCCCAACCCTGCCTTATTTACACTCGCTGCGCTGTCTTAGGCGGAGCGATATTTGCTTCCCAAAATGTCCAAAATAGCGCTACGCTGGTCTTTGTCCCCTAAGATGGTCTTAGTAGTGTTCGAAAATGCCCCCCTGGTCGTAAGTTGGTCTATGTTATACAAAAAAAAAAAAATCTTTTTATATATATATATATATATATATTTGTGCCTATACCGCCTGTACGCCTGCGCTATGTAGGCATTAACTACTAAGACCCTGATGGGAGGCCTGGGGGCACACTTGAGGGCCCGTGATGGTTGGCCCTTGCCCGTGGGGGGCGCAGGCAGAAGGATAAAATAATATGTGTAATGATATTATAATCATCTTAAGTCATATTTTATCCCAAAATTTTTGTTGTTTATTATTTGTAGAAAATTTATGCTACAAACACATATTTATTTGAGATCTTACCTAGAGAAACCCATTGTCTATTTCATCCCGACACAATACCCCAACTAGTCAACTAACTAGGATTCTTATCGGTGGATAGCAGGGTTGAATTGGGGGTTGTAGGGTTATCAATACTGCAAGTTTTGTTATTCAAAGTGGTCAGCGTGATCGAGGCCCCCAGGTGAAGGGCGGAGGCGGTGTGTGGTGTTATTGAGGCATCGAGAGGGTTATCACACCCAGTTTAAATTCACGACGCGGCGAGAGTTATCAAATGTGTTGTATTTAACACGTCCTTTATTTAACAATTATAGTACAAAAAGAAAGTATGTACAATTTGTTCTTCTCGCAATAACAGAGAAGCACAGTCAAAGGTGTTATTAAAGTAAGGGTCTGGAGTGAACTAACCCCGTGGGCGGCAGGGGATCGGCCGCCCGGTGCCTAAACCCATACGTGGCAAAATCGTCGGTGGCGGCGGGCACCGCTACCAATACCTTGCTACGTATACACGCAGGATAGGAGCAAATATTATGACGACCACCAATAGCCAGTCGCTCCAATCAAGGTGTTTTAATTTTATAAGGTGCAAATGTTAATACTACTGGGACTGTTCATTTATAAGATCCCTGTACTTATCATTTTACTTTAAAATTTCCTTAATTAATACCCATCACCATTATAATTATATGGTGGGGTTGGAACACAGAAGGGCGGGGGCGCGCCGTGATTTTTATTGGAGACTTAACCTTAATTACAAGAGCTGACAGGACGACTGGTCACTGCCTCGCCGGAGTCACAATGCCCGCCCCGGGGACACTGAGATCGTGGCGGGAAGATGAGGGTTGCCACACACCCCCACACTCCCCCCCCATTACACAAATAGATCACCGTGGGCGGTTGTAATGAAAAAACAGAAACATTTGAAAAAGAGTGAACCGAGGGATTTCAAAAAAAATTTTGTGATATGTGTGGGGACTCAGTGTTGCCTGAGGGGTGGCGTACCTAACACGTAGTCCAGCAGGTGGCGTGGTGCCCGTCTGTGGCGTTGAGGCCTTCCTTGGCTGGGGCGGGGTGGCGCCGGGCATCGCTGTGTCCCGTCGTATTGGCCTGAACGCATGTGAGAGGGCGGGAGGTGGCGCCGGTTTCCTGAGGGTGGTGAGCCCACTGCCGTCCAGCCGCACCCAAGTACTGACTGGGTGCCGTGTCGCCAGGGGCCAGATGCTGAGAGTGAGCTAGGCGCCAATCCACTAGGGCGCCATGTGGTAAGGCGAAAACGCCCTACCGACAAGCTCAGTCGAGACTGCTGCCTTAGGTGCACCCCCGCTAAAGGCGCTGAAAACTAAGGATGGTCAGACCCTGACTTAGTGAGCTGCTGTGGGGCCTTTGACAGACATTCATCTCTGTTTATAAAGCAAATACAGCCTTGTTTCAGTTCCTTACAAAGGTAACAATTGGGTGTTTACGTATTAATAGTGTTGCAAGGTGTGGATATGAATTGATCGTGCAAGGACTAATGCGGCATTATAGGGTCTTTATATGCTGGTTGATAAGAAAATGTGTATGTTGTGTGCTGGTTAGGGGCGGGCGGGCGGGCGGAGGTGCTCCGCCCGCACTAAAATGTGCTGTGCTTATATACACGGTATTATGCATACTACCAGATGATATTAGGAAAGCTGAACATAGTATCATCTTCACGCGAGACATTAGTGCATTCATGAATGCATAAACTTGCAGTAAACCGATACTATAATAAGATAATGAGAGCAAAATGAAATGTGTATAAACTTTTTTTTCACCTTTTTTATTCATCTTCTCCGTATTCCTGGAATGTTGCTTGCATTAAATTTTCACTCACTGTCCCGGAATCGGTTACCACCTGAACGGATTAATCATGGATGTATGGAACGTCCAATGCAAAAATATAATAAGTTGGTCATCAAAACCCTGCGGTTGAACGTGCAAAATTGTGGATGAAAACAGCTTTTGGCGGGGGAGAGCGGTGTGTCCTGCCATAAGTCGCTTGGTTGGGGAGGGAGGACAACATTCCTTGCTTCAGCAGAGGGGACTGTGTTTCAAGCACTTGTGATTGTCTCGAGTTGCCTAAGCAGTGCTTCAGGAGAGGCAACGGTTGATTGGCTAGTAGGATTCTCGGACACGCCCACGCCTAGGCTTTGGAGAGTGTAAGGCAGTGCAAAAGCGCCTGAACTTTCGCAATGTACATGGGCTTTAGTCAGTGCCTTAGCCGGGCCGTTTACCAAAAAGCGCCTGAAAACAAAAGACGGGGTAAGGCGCTCTTCTTCGCCTTACAATCTATGGCACTTCTCAGCATATCTCACCCCAGGACAGTGCCTGCGCGATCCAGCGCCCACTGCCGGGTTTAGGAATGCGGGTCCGTAGGCGGGAGTGAGGGGCTCGAGGTTGTGGGCTGTTTGGTCATGCGGGAAGATGCACTGTCCCAGCGGCGGGCCATGGCCCGTTCGCGCTCCCGGCAGCAGCCACCGCCCATTCGCATCCGCTCACCGTCACATAGAGCGACGCGTCCCACAGGTATGCGTCCCGCAGCTGACGTCCTAGTGATCAGCTGGGCTGGGGAGGCTTCAGACCCTGCGGGGGGGTGGTAAGGTACGCATGATGGCGCAAAACACTAAGGCAGCACGCGGCGTCCAGTGGGACATTACAGCGCAGCCACCACGTAGTCCACGAGCAAGAGTACGTTTGCCAGCGTGTATGTGATCTAGAACACCTCACTTGGGCACACTTGACTGCCGCCTCGCGCGGCCATGTAGCCTGGGGGTCAGGTTAATGTGCTGTATGAGACCCATCAGCCGCAACGCCATGTGTCGAGGAAAGCCCCTGGAATTCCTGGCTGGTGAGGTCGTTCCCCCATCGCACGACAGCTCCTCTGGGATGCCGAAGCGCTTGAACCATCGTCGGAACACCGTGATGAGGGCGTGCAATTGTGGCACAGTCGCCTGACAGGTGTCCACTTCGAGCCATCCCGAGCAGCCTTCAGCGACGGCGATATAGGTGTGGGCCGTTCCAGTTGAAATAAATCAAGCACACCACTTGCTGGAATGGGTTACTGCGCGGGCGGGCGTGGGCAAGAGGCGTTTCGCTGGTGAGCTGGGAGGGGGGCGTGCGTTATAGCCCTTTACCGGCACATTCGAGCGCTCTGCTCCACCTCCGCTGTCAATCCCTGGCCAGTAGCACTTGACTGCCTCGCCCTGCGTAGCAATTGAGTCCCTGCCTTGGTGCCCCGCATGAAAGGTTCGCGAGGACTGCACGCCTCAGGGCCGCAGGATGACCAGCGCGGGTTGTTTCTCGTCACAGGTGGTAAAGGTACGATGGTTCCATTGGCAGGAGAGGTGCGCCCGCATCTTGAAGTAACTGGCGGAGGGCGAGCGGCTCCAAGTCCTTTCGTCAGCCCAGCGTTATTGGCTACGCATTCCCGCAAGAGCCGGTACTCCTCGTCCGTGCAGCCTCTTCCTCCACTTGATAAAAGGTTTCTACCACATGCCCCCACCGTCCCTCGGCAATGCGCGGCCGTGCTGCGGGTCACGGCTGCGCATACCAGCTCTTCATCGTCTTCGTCCACGATTCTTCTGCCACATGACAGGATCGGGTAGCGCGACAGGCGTCTGCGCGCAGTTAGTGTCGTCCCTTCAGTACTGAGCGGAAGGTGAACATAGAGTCTTCTCTTTTAGTTGAGGATCGGGGTGGCTATGTCGTTTAGTTGCCTTGTCTCCGAAAATCCTTGTAAGGCCTTGTGGTCTGTGAACGAGGCGTGAGGTTTTTGCAGCCAAGGAGGAAGAGGCGTGCCTTTCTTTAGGCAACAAGGCGGATGGCAAGCGCTTCTCCTCGAGGGTACTGTAGTTCACTCATCGGCGCTGTGAGATGTCGGCTGCACAGAGCACAAGTTTCCACCCGACAGGGCAGCATAGCGGGCGACTTCTCGAGACACATCGCAGGATACTGTGCAGACCAAAGGAAGCCAATACCCTGGCGACGTAGTCAGTGAGGACTGCTGTAGGGCGCGACACACATAGAAGCGCAAGTCCCTCGGCCGCCAATCGCCCAAAGTGGCTTTTGGAGGAGGTGAAGAGCGCCTCCAAATGCTGTCCCAGGTACACTGCCTTCCCCACCCGGTTTCACTTGAGTAGCCCCTGAAGGGCTCCATGACAGGGGCGACCGCCCAGGAAGGGCGCGACCTGGTTTACGAGGGCCGAACATGACCGCACGTCAGTCAGGGTGGGCTGGGGCGGGTCATCTTGAAGTCGTTATTGTGTTGACGAGGTCGCGGCTGCTGGAACCCTTTCCCAGCCCAGGAGTTAGCCGGCAAAGGTGACAGACTTCCTCCTGCAGAAGTGGAACTTGTCTAGGTAGCAGGGGGACACCGCTCTCATGCCCCCCTAATGAGAGAAAATTGTATGTGTGCTCAGAAAGGCGTCGCTGACGCTGCTGTCGGGAGTAGAGTGTCGTCCACGCACCTGAGGCTTCCTGGGCACGTCGGTGATGGTTCGTCAAAAGCTTTGTCGAACGCGTCCTGCGAAGCGCAGTGGCACATGGGGGTGCGGCCGGGATACGGTAGCGCCACCCAGGGGGTGATGAATGTGTGGCTTGCGGCTCTCATCTTCGAGGGGGACCTGGTGTAGCCCGAGTATGGTCCGCTACGGTCTAAATGTTATGTTTGGCACGGCTAGATGGGACGAGATCGAAGGGCGGTCTGGTGTGGTTGTGTCTCTCTGATGGCCGCACGGTTAAGGCGCTGAACAGTCGACGTGCGACTGGGACTTCCGTCTTTTTTGGTACTACCCACCATTCGGAAGCACCATTCGGTGGCTCGCCTGCGGCACCGCCCCGATGATGCCCTTTGTGTTCAACATCGTCGTCCAACTGTCGTCGTTAACCTCGTCAAAGTAAGTGGAGCGGGACATGAGGCTGGGAACGTGGACGTGAGTGGGGGCGTGTGTCGGGCCGTAGGTGGAAGTGGTGAGGGGACCGCTCATCTTGGTAGCGGCGTGCGTCCATTGGCAAACCCAGTGCGCCCGAAGGGCTCCAAGAAACCATTCTCGAGGCCGATCGCACGTTCTCCTCTACAAGTTGTGAGGTGGCGATTTCAGGGCGACGTGGGTCTTGTGGGGTGTCTGGTGGCTAGACAGCACCACACATGAGTGGGTGAAAGGGGGCGCGTGAAGGTGTGATGATGGACCCGGCGAAGGGCCTTGCATGCCTTTGAGCGATATGTAAGAGTTGCTGCACGCTTCGGTATGTAGATGCACTCTGCTGGTGGAGACAGTCCACACGGAGGACCTGACAGGTGATGGGATCCAGGAGTCGCATGCTATGCTTGCCCCCGGGGGGGGGGGGGACAAACGTGGGTGACTGTCGTGGGTGTAGCCTGGAGCTGGACGTTGGGATATGCCGAGGTACCCCAAACAGTACGGCGACCGCCACAGACAACTTGCGCCCCAGTGTCCGCCACTTGCTGTGTAGGGACACGTGGCGCTGAGGCCTGTGAGCAGCTGATCACCACGGGCAGGACGCCGCCATCTCCACTCCTCCAACGATCACTGCACGGAGGTAGGGGTGAAGTTCGAATGATGGAGTGGGCGGACGAGCGCCGGCCCTGGGGAGGTGAGGGCCGGACACAGGCGCCAGAAGTGCCCTTTTCTTGGCCGCAACAACGGCATGTCGCTGCAAACGCTCTGCATGACGCCCACCTGTACACTCAGATTCACCGCATGCTGGGACCGCCTGCGTCCCCGCCGGACTCCGTCTTGGCGGGTTTTTCCTTGTCCGCTAGCCGGCGCGCGGGGCCGCTTGCGCCACCTCGTGTTGGCTGTGGAGCCATGATGGGCGGGGTTAGTGTGTCACCGACCCCCACACTGGCTACGTAGCTCGCGGTTGGTCACTCGCTTTTCCGCGGCCTCAAAATTTCACACACGCGAAACTATTTCACATGAATGACTCGAGGGCTGGGAAGAAACGGCAAACACCCCCGCTTCATGTTGCACGATCACGTAGCCCATTCACTATTTTCTTGCTGGAGCACCTGTCACCATTTACTACTAAGGGGCACTGGCACTCCAGGGGCACTAAAGCCGCACTCTTCGCTTTGGGCGCGGCACTGGGAGATATATGCACACACACTGTCCATCCCCCGATGCCGTGTGCTAGAGAGAAACCGCCCCACGCTGCTATTAAACAGCGCTGTGTAATCCGATCACCAGCGCTTCTCACAACGTGCGACTGGCCTTGTCGCGTTTCGTGTTGAGAGTTGCCTGAAAGCACTATGCTGTTGCCCAGGACGCGCGAGTCAATGCGCTGTTGCCCTCTGTGTTAACAAAGGAGGAGGTAACATAAGGGTGCCGCTGTGGGTGGCACGCCACCAACCGCAGATGTCTTGGCTGTTAGTCCTCTACGCTGGTGGCCCACCGCCTCAAGTGTTCGCCAGACGACATGAGACACCACGGTCGACTCCCCCTGTCCTGGAAGAGGTGGTGGCGCGCATAGCGGAGGTCGTTGGCCAGGTTGCTGCTGAGTGGCTTGGTTGTGATGTCGGGGCTTGGTGTATACGCGTGGCGTTGTGTATGGCGCAAGTTGTGACCACGCGGGCTCTTCCGCGAGCCCGCTACCTGCCGGAGGCGTTCTACGGCCGCCCATGCATTCCGCCATGAGCCCCTGAAGATACTGCGCCATGATGGGGTTGGAACACAGAAGGGCTGGGGGCGCGGCGTGATGTTTATTGGAGACATAACCTCTAATTACAGAGAGCTGACAGGACGACTGGTCACTGCCTCGCCGGAGTCACAACTGCCCGCCTCGGGTGACGCTGAGATGTGGCGGGAAGATGAGGGTTGCCACCCCCCCCCACAGTACAACAAAAATATATATATATAATTGAGACAAAAATATTTCTGTTGTGAAAACAGCCACATGGCAATTCGCTATTTTTTTTTTTTTTTTTTTATTTAAACAACTAACATCATGGTTGACATGGGGCCACAATTGGCAAAGGGGTTGGCGAAGGCAATATTGGCAGAAGCTAAAGATGTCCCCTGTCCCGGGGATATCTATCTGAAAGCTATGCCTTGGATAATAAAAATAGTTTATGTTCACAGTGTTTCAGGCTGAAGGTCACTGACCATCACAAGCACATAATCATCTAAATGATTGCACTTAGCATCTAAAAGTGCCAGTGGATTCCCCCGCACCACTCATTTAGTCTCATTACACTGGTTAACAAAATCAAACTTTTTTTTCACATCACAGACATAAATAAGCTTTTCTGAACGTATTTTTGATGCTGATTCCAAATCTGGTTACAGTTTTTTTCTAGCACATATAGTTTTTTAATTATTTTTATTTTTATTTTATGAAAGTCTTCGTAATTTTATGAAAATCTACGGGTGTAATAAATTAAATTTCATGCAAATCATTTACTTGTAAGAACTAAAATATACATCATACACTAAATTAATACAACGCAATGAATTGTAAGCAACAAATTTACATCACCAAAGGTCATTGACAAAACTTGAAAGAGTAAGAATATACACAGTACAAGATCTTAAAAGCGTTGAGAGTAACGCTTTTTTTTTAAATATTTGGTCTGGATTTTCACGATACAACATCCAACAATGGTCAGCCATCATGCTTTCTTTCCCAAAAATCCTTTGGTAGCGAACTTCCATAGTCTGAATGTCTTGGTGAAAGCGTTCCCCTTGCTCGTCACTCACTGCACCAAGGTTTTCGGGAAAGAAATCTAAATGGGAATGCAGGAAGTGCATTTTTAAAGACATTCGACACTCCATTTCTTTATAAGCATCGAAGAGTTTCTCAACTCCATCCTTATATGCATGAGACTTGTTATTCCCCAGAAAGTTTGCGAATATCCATTTGAAAGCCAGCCAAGCTTTCAATTCCAGCGGACTGAGGGCCCGTTGAAATTCCATATCCATTAAAACCTCCCTGATTTGTGGCCCAACAAAAATTCCCAACTTCAATTTTGCTGCACTAACTTTCGGAAATTTCTTAGAAAGGTATTGGAACCCTTGTGAATTTACTTTACCCATTGCTTTAACAAAATTCTTCATTAAACCAAGTTTAATGTGGAGGGGTTGTAGGAAGATCTTTTGGGGATAAACTAAAGGGACAGACTGGACACTGTTTGTTCCTGGGACATAGGGTGGACCTTTGTGGCCAGTCACGTTTGTTGTAGTTTCCGTTGTGACACGATTGTCCTACAGGCAAAGGAAACAACAATATTTTGTAAATCCTGCTTGCATACCCATTAACATACCTATAACTTTAAGATCTCCGCAAAGGTTCCATTGATGACTGTCGTATTGGATTGCTTTAAGTAGTATATCCTATTGTCATGTCTCTTTAGATGGACAGAAGGGGCAATAGGGATGGATGGCTTTACATTTCCATTATGCAAAAGAACGGCTTTCAGGCTTCTCTGCAAATGAATAAATGAAAGACGCCAGTCAGATGCCACATACGTCTGAGACAAGTCTGTGAATAGTCCATGTGTACATGGCAATAACAGAGAGGACCATCTACTGTAAAGAATTTTGCTAAATTAAAGTTCCGCTTTCGGTAGAAACTGACACGAACATTTTTTCAAGTAAATTGTTCTCCTGTAGTCTTGAGGCTAGAAGCTCTGCTTTCTCTTTAGACAGTGACAGGGCTCTACAAGATCATTCAAAAGTCCTTGGGTGAATAGCTTTGGCTCGAAATTTTTACCTTCCGATGTGTAATCTGGATCGCAGACGGTCCGGGAACGCCACCAATTGCACCTACATCACCATCCATGTCATCTTTGATAGAATCTACACCATCATCTGGGGGGAAATTTGGGAAAGGGCAATTCTTCACCATGTTGCACTGGTCTACGTGCTGAATCCCTGGTTGATAAACAGTCCCTTTTTTTTGTTCTTTGTAGAAAACCCCATTATGTTTACACTACAAAATAACAGTCTTCATGATGATCTCTCGACTCCCTCCATATCATGGGGATGGCAAACGGCATTGAAGCTTTCTTTTTGTTCACCCAATCGCGTAAACCGTTTGAACAAAAACAAATTTGATGTGGCGCCCATGGCTTATCTTAAATCACCTAGGTGGCAATCAAAGTATAGCTTGTATATTTTCTTAAGTCGGGTTTTAATATTTTGTCGT
This sequence comes from Chionoecetes opilio, assembly GCA_016584305.1. NCBI lineage: Eukaryota > Metazoa > Arthropoda > Malacostraca > Decapoda > Majidae > Chionoecetes > Chionoecetes opilio. Next base: position 109,363 of record JACEEZ010011091.1, read on the forward strand.
TGTAGTTTTGTTGTGAAATTACCACATACATAACAAAACTTGTCTGGGTGATTCTTACATTCTCGAGGCATGCTGATTGATTTGAGCAAATTGAGTCGAAACGAATTAACACAGCACAGCACTTCACACGACAGTGCCAGAGGCAGAATGTGCACGCTGTTCTGAGAGACGGGAGGTATCAATTGCGCATGTTGCCAGACGTACGATAAAATGCCTTTAAATAAATAGAGAAATAAACAGATAATATAAATAGATAAATTAATACATAGACCAGAATAGACAAGATAAACCCTATCAAATATTTAAAAAATTATACTTTTGCCCACATATTACCCGTAAAACTAAGAAATACATAAGAAAACCCCAATAAAATGGTTTAAAAAAGTAGTAGTGCCGACCGGGGTAAAATCGGTCCTTTTTTCCCAAAGGACCGGTTTTTTATTCGGACCGCTATCTTTGCTTTGGGGTTTGTTTCTATATAAATAAGAGGGTAACAGTTTTGAATATCCATGTAGTAAACAACCATTTTTACATTTCTAATATTAATATGAATATAAATATTGATATGTAACTGAACCCAGGAACCAAATAAGAAAATGAGTAAAATGACAGCAAAAAAGTGTCAGCGAAGTTTGTATAAAAAATCAGCTGATTTGGCGAAATTTCATGGGACGCAAAGACGAGACGGAGTATCTCCTTGTAAGTAAGCGTATTATAGTGCTTTTCTTTCACTTTAACATGAAAATATCAGAAATGCTCTGTCTTGTCTCATTTTCTTATGATCACTGCTCAGCTTTGGGTTTATATATACCCCGGTGACAAAAACACTCGCGGGGTAAACTGGACCGTTGTAATGTAGCCCTGGTGAGTTAGGGAGGAACTGTACAGTACACAAGGATATCGTACAGACCAGAGGTAGTATTGGACTTCCTCCAAGGTACAGACGCTCTCATGACCACATTTATAGGTTTAGAATGGTATCCCTCTAATATGTATTAGTGAAATGGGAGCGCACAGCTGAGGGGGATTTAAACGAATGACCCCCGGCTAAATTTTGAGGTGAGTTTTTTGCTGTTTTTTCATTTTAGATGTAATTTTCGCCACCAGTTACCGATTTCTGGTGTCCATGAATACATCAAGAGTGTTCTGGTAAAGTACAGAACATTGAGATATGTCTACCGTAGATAACACTAGACGCCACCGGCAGTGATGTCGCCAGGCGCCAAATATTACGAATTATAGCATCATTACTGCTGTGAATGTGCCCCTGAAGATGATACACAGTAGTTTATATCATGACTGTATAATCTACCCTGCTTCAGCGTTGTTTTATGCCTTGTATCTGCAAGTATAGACGGTTTCAAATTTCACTACTCGTTTTTTTGGCGCGACCAAGGCCAAGGGAGAGACGACAGACAGCGGCTCATCGCCTTTCGGGCTGGAGGATAAAAAACACTACCGTAGCTGCAATCTTTGTAGTCGTTACCAAGGCCGTCACTCGGTTGATATTTTTGTAATTTGTTAATGTATAGCCATAATATGATACAGATGAAGACAAAATGACACAGACTGGCACTCGTGGAGATAATGGGTCCAGTCACTAACACCTGATTTCCATGCGGTCTATATTGCCAGATATGTTTTTCTGCTGCAGTCACGGTGTAGTGTTACCACGCCGGGCGAGTAGTCTCTCTCTCTCTCTCTCCTTCCTTTCCTCTCTCTCTCTCCTTCCTTTCCCTTCTCGCTCTCTATCTCTCTCTCCCCTTCCTTTCCCTTCTCTCTCTCTCTCTCTCTCTCTCTCCTTCCTTTCCCTTCTCTCTCTCTCTCTCTCCTTCCTTTCCCTTCTCTCTCTCCTCTCTCTCTCTCTCTCTCTCCCCTCTCTCTCTCTCTCTCTCTCTCTCCTCTCTTCTCTCTCTCCCCTCCTTTCTTTCTTTTTCATCTATACTATTTCTTCTCCCTCCTCCTCCTCTTTCCTTCTCCCTTCTTCATCCTCCACACGATAATAATATCACGATAATATCACATAGTACTGGCCATGATGTGTGTGTATGTGTGTGTGTGTGTGTGTGTGTGTGTGTGTGGTGTGTGTGTGTGTGTGTGTGGTTGTGTGTGTGTGTGTGTGACTTAACTTGATCTGGTCAGATGAGGTGATGCAAGTGAACTAATATGTCACAGGATGACCACCGTGGTGTTTACATAAAAGTGGCGTCGTATATAACTAATATAGACTAGGACATAGACCACTGTAAATCTGGACTGCGCACGGAATATCGGCCTGTTGCACAGGGCCTGAAGTCGGAGGGCCGCTCGGATTCATATATATAAAATATATATATTATATATATATATATATATATATATATATATATATTATATATATATATATATATACACGGATCATATAGACTGGTTTATCAGTATATATGATATACTTTAATCTTCGTAAATGTTTGTTCTATAATATTATCAAATTTAAAAAAAAAAAAAAACACACTAAAGAAATGCCATTACGAGACTGAAGAAATATGCATGAACTTAAACTCTTCGCCATTTAAAACTTTGCGAGTCAACTTTTATCATGAAGGGTATCAATAGAAGCGCAATTTTATTAGCTTTCCATTGATATATTTAGTTTTCTGATAAATGAATTAGAAGTATGCATAAATTAGCGTTAACTAAATAAATAAAATCATCAATCGGGTAATTTTCCCGATTGATGATTGATATTTATTTAGTTAACGCTAATTTATACAGGGTGCTAATTCATTTATCAGAAAATGAAATTTATAAGTAAATAAATAACATCATCAATCGGGAAAATTACCAGTTTGATGATTTTATTTATTTATTTAACGCTAATTTATGCATACTTCTAATTCATTTATCAGAAAACTAAATATATCAATGGAAAGCTAATAAAATTGCGCTTCTATTGATACCCTTCATGATAAAATTTGACTCGCAAAGTTTTAAATGGCGAAGAGTTGAAGTGAATGCATATTTCTTCAGTCTCGTAATGGCATTTCTTTAGCGTGTTTTACTGTTTTATATTTGATATTATAGAACAAACATTTGATATGACACTTTTTCTTCATATATCAATTCTTTTATTTTGTCTGTAAAAGGTCCGTGGGCATGGTATGACATGAGGTTAAGTTTTTGGAGGTTTGTCTTGTTGAAAAAATAAAAAGTTAAAAATTATATATAGGACCAATTTACCCCATTTAGTGAAACAATGCGGTCCGCACTTCTCAGTGTATTGCTAACAGAGCTATGATGGAAATTTGTTCAAACTTTAATAACATATAGGTATTGACCCTCTTATGATTGTATTAAATTTTTGTTTGTTTACTTCAATAGATATGGAAACTAGATCAAAGTTTGTCAAAACCAGGACCAAATTACCCCGGTCGGCACTACTTTGCCTATATAAAATGGGTAAATCTGTGTATTTACATATATGCCTTCATAATACAAACTATACGTGCTAGAGAAAATCCAATTGTAGTTTTGGAATCAGCGTCAAAAATGCTATCCAAGCCACACAAAATTATCTCTGATGAAAAAACTTTGTTGGCCAGTGTTATCTTAATTTATGAAATTATTTATATATTATTTAGGAATTTACTGTTAAGTGGGGTAATTCCTTCTTGCTGTCCTTCAGAACAGCCAATGGTATTTATTCAACAGGGTTTTTTTATCTCCCTACCTGTACAATGTTTACACGGATTATCTCTGTGCCAACCTTCGTGATACAGGTGTCGGCTGCCACATACATGAAGGGTGCATCAACTCATCGAGCTATGCTGATGATTACGAGCGAGCGCAAAGCGCTCGTGAGTCCTCACTGATACGGGATTTTTCCGGGATAAGCGGCCGACCCCACCCGACCGACCGTCACGCTTTTTAGGAGCTTAGATCTTTGGAATCCCGTTTCCGATTGACAAGCGGCCTTCGCCATCTGATAGTCAATCCCTTTTGTTCTTGACATGTTTTGTCTCACGTGAGGAGTGTCAGACAACGTTATGTTGATATAGCTGAGAAACGGCTGTACCGACTAAGTTGAAATTTGGTGTGTGGTTAGAGACCACACACCTAGCAATGTCACACAGGTCAAACTCCGGGTGACACCGCACGTGCGCACGTGCGGCGGGTTTCTACGGGCTCGCTCGTCCTTCGCCGATTAAGCCGTCTTACTGGTATGATACTGCTCGCACCCACTGCGGATGTGTTGCAGGACCTTATCAATGTGTGTCAAGTGTATGCTGCCAGGCATGACATTGTCTACAACACCACTAAAACAGAGTGCATGGTAGTATCACCGGCACGCTCAGGTGAATTACCTCAAAACAGCATGGCTCAGTGAGTCTGCCCTCACTTTTGTGAATAGATTTGCATACTTAGGCCATGTTATACACGACATGACTGAGGAAGATGATATCATCAAACAGACTACCAAACTTCTTGTCATGGGAAATACTTTACAGAGGAAATTCTCCTACTGTAGCAGAGAGGTGAAGATTGAGTTATTCAGGAGTCTCTATATACTGCAACTCGCTGTGGTCGCGTTTCAAGGTGGTCACTCTGAACCGCCTTAAGGTCTGTCACAATGACATCCTTAAGAGGCTTCTGAGGCTGCCCAGGTGGTGCAGCTCGTCTCTGGCCTTCGCTCGGAACGGGGTGAACAATCTGGATGTGATCCGTCGACAATTATATATATATATATATATATATATATATATATATATATAAATGTAAAAAAAATAAAGTGAATTTTTCACGTCAGCGAGTGTACCTATTTTCGGCGATAGTTCCAGTTCTTGATATTGATATTACAGTAGTTGCTATGCAACATAGTATACATTTAATAAGCTTTTACCAGTGTTTCTGCATTCAGGTATTAAATACCAACAAAAGCTTGACCAGTTAGGTTATGTTATGATGTCCAGGTTGGATTATAGAATTAGCGGGGGATCTAAGGGGGTGCAGCCCCCTGTTAGGTCAGGTTACATTACCAATGTCCTTGTATTGTATTAAACTGCAGTTTTAGAGTTTAAGGACAAGTGAAAAATGTGGTGTCTAACAGTGAAATATAAATCCTCCTTTTCATCTATTACAAGTGAAGCTGTCGTAAAAAAATTCCACGTCAGCGAGAATTCTCGGTTGGCATTTCAGTGAAAATTCCAATCGGCGACAGTTCCATAAACCCCATGCAAGGCCTATCAACTTAACTAATTGTCAACCCTCCTTTGTCCTTGTGCCCTTACATCGCCTCCGTGGTGCAGTGGCTAGCGTGCCTGGCTACGAATCTGCGGGCCCTGGTTCGATCCCGGGCCAGGGCAAGTCGGTGACCAGCCTACCCAGCTGTTCTTACTTACTTTCGGGGTTGATAAATGGGTGGTAAAACTTTGGAAGAAGTCCTTCACCCCTATCTTTTTTTTCTTCCCCCTATAGCCAACAAGCCTGGGGAACTGGCGGGAATACGGGTTTTTGGGTGGGGAAGCAAATATAAGTGATTTATGGCTCCCCAAAAAATCATCAAAGTCACTATATGTAAAAATCTAACCTAAGCTAACCTTAACCACAAAGTATGCCTAACCTAACCTAACCTTAACCACAAAGTATACCTAACCAAACCTAACCTAACCTTAACCACAAAGTATACCTAACCTAACCTTAACCACAAAGTATACCTAACCTAACCTTAACCACAAAGTATACCTAACCTAACCTTAACCACAAAGTATACCTAACCTAACCTAACCTTAACCACAAAGTATACCTAACCTTAACCACAAAGTATACCTAACCTAACCTTAACCACAAAGTATACCTAACCTAACCTAACCTAACTGGACTTAAAAAATTTTGAGGCACCTCATATTTCATAGCGGCCGTGTGGGTTAACCAAGGCTGAGCGCACGCTGGAACTTTTACAGATGTGAAGTACAATAAGCATACAATACAGTGCAGTGCGGTAGTTCATTTCAGTCAAAGCCGGAAGGATGAGTTCCAAAGTATTTCCCAAATCTAAACTAACCTCCTAGCGGGGGGTTGGGGGTTTCTCGACACTTCGGTCATCATTCTGTGAGGATCGGCAGGTTCACACGTCTCTGGACTCAGAAGAAATCCAATGAATTTTCGGTTAATTTATAGTTTCACCCAACCAACGATTTTCTGATGCGCCTTATGTTTTTCTGGTGTGTTTTTATGTGTTTTGAATGAATCTGCTAACCATTTCTGTCGCAATTTTTTTTTTTTTTTTTTTTTTGCCAAAAAGTACAAAAAAAACAAAAAAATGAACCTTAACCTAACCTAACCTTTACCAATACCTAACCTAACCTAACCTAACCTAACCTAACCTATACCTAACCTAACTTTATAAAAAATAAAAATAATAAAAAAGCCTTTATCTACCTAAAAACCTTCTCTAAGTTAGGTAAAGGTTAGGTTAGGTTAAGTTAGGTATGGGTTAGGTTAGGTATAGGTAAAGGTTAGGTTAGGTTTAGGTTCATTTTTTAGTTTTTTTGTCATTTTTGCAAAAAAACAAAAAAACACCATTGCGACAGAAACGGTTAGCAAATTCATTCAAAACACATAAAAACACACCAGAAAAACATAAGGCGCATCAGAAAATCGTTGGTTGGGTGAAACTATAAATTAACCGAATTTTCCCTAGGTCCAGGGAATTTTTTCAACACCCCTAACTCAAAAACTATGTGGTTGCGACGCATATTTTGTACCCCAGCCAAATATCTGCATTCCCCCAGGTCCCCAAGCTTGTTTTGTGGGAGAGCGGGAGTATGGGCAATCACTAGAATATTACCTACCCTCCCAGACCACCACCCCGCTAGTTCACTAACCTAACCTCACTGGGGGAATTTTGCCCCTCCAGCCCCCCCTCGTGTTATTCTTCATTTCCGACGGCTGTTGTAGGGGTTAGAAATACTGCAAATTGTCAGATCAACAAGTTGAAGACCGTTATAACTGCGTGCCTTGTAATGCATCAAACTGCAGTAGAACCCAACACTCCTCCTTCCTCCACCTCCTGCTGTAAGCCACAGTAACCCCGTGGTGCATAAGTCCTATCCAGTGTTCCTTGACAAGTCACACCAGCAGGACAACAATGCATAATGATGACAAAGGCAGCGCAGGGGCAGGGGCGGTGATGAGCTATGGCGCCTGGCCCTGCGTCGCGGTCTTACCTGGGTGGCCTCAAGGTTGATCCAGCGGGTGTACTTCATGTCTGAACAGTCCCAGGGAAGCAGCTTTGGTGCCACGGAACACTTAACACTGACCCCAACACTGTACAGGGAACGGAGCCATGGCGGGCGTCCCTCGAGGCGAGCCGTGGCGAGTGGCGAGGGTGGCCGCTGGCGTCAGTAAAAGTATCGGTTCATAGATCCTCTTCAACTTCGTCTCCTTAGTTAACAATCTTGTCAACTCTTCCCCTTGGCTATTTCACCTGTGATCCTAATTCATTGTCTCCTTCGTGTTCTTTTCTGCCGGCACTGTGTTGGGAACAGGAACACGGGAACACAACACAGACACAAGGCAGCGACGCCACGACCCACGCCACTTCACCATGCAAAGATTACGTCACTGCGTGTGCACTGTGCCGAGGGTTGTGAACTTTTGTAGCCCACATTATCGTACCGAGCCACCAAAATTATCGTATTTTCAGATAGATTTTATCGTACAACCTTAGCTAAAATAATATGGTCTGTAGATAACTATATACATCATTGAATTCAGCATTCCACATATAAAAATATTTTCTCTTTCACCAAGAAAGGTAGAGGGTCAGGTCGTGGTCGGGTCAAGAGGTCGCTCTGAGCCCTCCCACTATTTACACTAACTTCGCGGTATTCCACACAACAAACAAAATGGTCCTTTTTTAAATCCCATGATGCAGAAACAAACCAAAAGGGGTTTTAAGGGTTAAAAATTTTCCCCCCTTTCTGTTCAGCCGCTGGTTTACTTTTTTTTAAGTTTTTGGGGACCATGGAAATTAGCCCCAAGGGGGTTGAGGGGGGGGGGGTAAAACCAGCCTTGCGAGGATGGGAAATTGGGAAAAGAAAAAAAAGGTCTAAAAATTTCCCAAAAAGGCTCCAAGGGAAAGTGGGTTTCCAAAAAAAAACCAAAAAACAATCCCCTTTTTGCATCAAATACTAAAAACCCCAAAAATGGGAGAAAGGAAACACTAAGCTTGCGGACAATTAATGTTCTCCTAAAACCTGGGATTAAAACCCTTTGAAAATGCTTTACCAAAGCCCTTGACGGAAAAAGTAAAAAGGAAACACAAAGGCAAAAAATCTCTGCATAACAGTTAACACCAAAAATAAAAATCACTGCCCCATAAAGAAAAACACAAAAGGGCAAACAAATTTTGTTGGTAAAAGGGGAAGGGGTTAAAATTCTGACTAAATGTGGAAAAATACGTGATGGGGGAAAAGGAAAAAAATTGGGGGAGGTAACACTCGAAGGGGGAAAACAACCAAAAAAACAAATTTTCTTTTTTAAGGGTTCAAATAGGTTGGTAAAACTTTTTTTCCCCCAAAGCCTTTGAAAAAATAATAACAGGATTAAAAGTAAAAATTTTTAAACTTGGAAAACTGTAAAGATATCATCCTTTTCTCTGTCGAACTCCATGAAAAGGGGGGAATTTTTTCATAAGAATGAAAGTATCCCCACATTCGAGGAACCAGAAGACATGGGGGGACATTATGATACCACAACCAAACAGCCAGTAATCACCACAGCAGCAAAAAGTACCTGCCCGCACCACCCCCACCAGGGATCGGGAAACCCCATAAACTCTACAAAAAACCCAAAGGTTTGATTTTTTAGGGCAAAAAACCAAATAAGGCAGCATCACGCTAGCAAAAGGGTAGAAACAAGGGTTGATGACAAAAACAAAAAATAGGAAGCACTAAACCCAATCCCCAATGAACCAAAATCCCCCAGGGCTGCACAGTGTAGCTCCCCGGGGGTGAATGCAGTAAAGGCCACTGGGCCTAAAATGCTTCCTGAGTGCAACTTCAAGGCCTGTATAAAAATCCAACAAAAACAAAGTACCATTTTTATGTGTCGGAAAAAACTTGAAAAATTGTTTTTTGGCAATAACGAATCTACCGTCAGAAGCTAATAATGCAAAAATAAACCCCATAATTACCCAGGTACAGAGGGACAGGAAAACAGGTCACATGGAGGTGTTGAACATATGTCGGGAATGCCTTTGCATCAAGCACAATGTCTGTTTTCACACTCAAAGGGGGAATTGAATTCTAAATTCATTTTAAAAAAAACTTCGTCAATCATTGTAAATATTTACAGACCCCCCCTTGTACCACACAAAACTTCATGGGGGCATTAACCTGATAAACAAGCCATTGAACATTCCCTTCACCCCCTCCTGTGAAATTTGGGGTGATTCTTTTTTCCATTTTTGGAGGGCCCAGAAGGACAGATGGAGGGGGGACCCGCGAGGACGTCCAACCACGGGATTACAAGGCCTCATGGCGAAAACTTTTCCTAAGCAAGAAAAAATAACCCAACGGGGGAGAAAACATCCGGCCCCTCCCCCCTCCCCAAAAATCATGAAATTTTTCATGGGACAAAATTGAACCTAACCCTCTCGTCACAACCTAATTACAGTGTTAAGACAAAGCCAAGGGACATGGGGCGGACAAAAAAGAGCCCCAAAAAAATCAAAACAGACTTTTAGAACCTAAAATCAAAAGTGAAAAGCAGACGGGAAAATCTAAATTCAAACTAATGTTGTGAAAAGGGACAACTGTAAATATCTTAAACCCCAAAACTATTTATACTAGACAAAAAAATACTTGAAATCTGCTGTAACTACATTCCCATAAACATAAGCAAACGTAGGGTGTACACCCTTCCAAAAGACGGAAAAAAACTGATGAAAAAAGGGGATCCCTGAACAAGGCATTGCTTAAAGTCAGTAACCCCCAGAAAAAACGACAGTTAAATCTAATTGCGATATTGAAGTGAAATTATGTCAAACTCACAGCAACAAAGACTCGAGAAAAAACAAACCTTGAAAACCCTCAGAACAAACCAAAACACTCCAAATAGCCAAAGATTCCTAAAAAAATGCACCAATTGGGCCTCTGGTACTTGGGGGGAAAAGGAGGAGGGTGCCCAAAAAATCAGTGAAATTTTTGCTGACAATATCGCACTGTGTTCAGCATCCACCAAAAAAAAAGTTATACCCCGACCCCAACAGTCTTCTTCAGCTCGCCCAAACCTCAGACACCGTTACGCTAGAAGACTAATGTTTACAGAAAGGACATAATAAAGGCCATTAAAAAAAATTAAGCCAAATTCGCGGCAGGTCCCGATGGCATACCACAAAATTGCTACTGAACTGCAAAGAATCCCCTTGCTCGCCCCCTACACCTGGGTGGCGTGAGTCCCTTAACACAGGTGTAGTACCCCCACAGACCAAGACGGCCGTCATCACCCCCTCCCAAAGGGGAAGTAGAGGGTGCCGCAAACTACCGACCATTGGCTCTCACTTTCATGTAATCAAGCTTTTGAGAAAATCTGGTAAACCCCGTCTACGCATTCTTGGAAGAGAAAACCCCCAACGCTAGTCACATGGCTTCGAAAAAAGGGATCCTGTTTGTCTCAGTTTTTGCTTATCATGACAGGGTCCTCAACCAACTGGCTTCTGGCAAAATTGGGATACTGTCTTTCTGACTTTTAAAAAAACCTTTGACAAGGGTTTATCGGGGACTCTCCTGCACAAGCTGCGTAAACTGGGATAACGGCAAAAATTGGTGTGTGGCTCCACAGCTTCCTAACATCCAGAAGAAGTAGTAAAAACCCAATGGGGCCATGTCTGCGACCACCAAATTGTAAGTGGTTCCCCCAAAAGGGTCATCCTTGGCCTCTACTGTTCACATTCTCATTGGGGTATTTACGAGGGAGTGTCAAAAAAAAAAGAACATCCTTTGCAGATGATACAAAAATTTAGTAGAAGCAGAGAATAAAGAAATGTTAACCAACTACGCAGGATTTTAAAAAAATCTATATTGGGCAACATTAAAATGAAGCTCAACGATAATAATTTCAGTCACTCAGAGTTGGGGGGAAAAAAAAATGACCAAAACCCCACACCTCTCCTGACAGGTGAGGCCCAGAAAATTTCTCAAGCACCAAAGTGAAGTGCCTGGGGTCCACCCCAGCGACGATGCACATTTAATTTTTGGCACCATATAGAAAAAACGGTGAAAAGGCCAGAAAATAGCATTGGGTCCTAGGAAAATTTATTCCCGAGAAGAGGGCTGTGTTAAACCCGTGGAAGGGACTGGGACAACCCGTGCTGGATACTGTAGCCAGTTGTGGTCCCCCCACGAGTACAGAAAAACAAACCCCCCGAATCATTTTAAAGGGCTTTTTACTAGAAAGTGGAGGGGAAAGAAAAAAACCCCAAATTTTTGGGAAAACACAAAAATTGGCCCTTTCCTCACACAAGGCGGAGGGAGAGATACCAAAAATTTATCCTGGAAATCCCGGAGACCTTGTGCCCACCCCCACTGCCATCAGTGATCTGTCAGCCCGCACATCAACCAAAAATGGTCGCAAGGGAAAGGAGGAAACACTACCATCGCGCACCAGCCAGGGCCAAGACCCTCCTTCAACCAGTCTGCCTCATTTGGGCCAAAAAAATTTAAAAACCGCCCGAAATTAAGGAAAACCCCACGGAATGCTCGGTGGAAAAATTTTAAACATCTTTTGGACAACCCCCTAAAACAATCCCGGATGAAACCCCCCGTCCCGGAATACGCTATGAGCGGGGAGACACGAACTCAAAATCGGACCAGGGAACCTCAACACAGGGATCTGGGTCGGATGCAGCGGGGGACCCACGACTGGGGAGTACCCCTAACGGAAACAAGTAAACAAAAGTAAAATAATATGATATTATCATAAAAATACAGTATATTTAAACATGACACAAAATTTCAGTTAATTAATTTTTTTCCAAAATAAAATTTAAAATTAAATAAAAAAAAAATAATTTGTAACATACTATAATGACTCAAAATAAACTGAAATCAAAATTCGAACTCTACTTTGCTATATGTGTGGAGAACGCCGGACCAAAAGGGTTCACTGACAGCATCCGCTGGGGGACTCCCAAAACAAAATCAAGATCAATCAAGATCAGTCTATCCTCAGGATATGGGAAAGGATTGTGCGATACAAGCCCTGGAGGCAGGTATTAGCAGGGAATTATAAAACCTTGCAAGCTAAAGTAAGAAACAATGGAGCGCAGAAAGCCGGCCCCAAGTAAAGGTAATGAGCCCCACAGGGCTTGGGAGAGCCAGCACACACGGAAGCCTCTCGCGGATGAGGCTGCTTGACGTTAGGCGTCGCCCAACAGCAGGCATGCCCGCCACGGAACGGAGCAGGAGAGGGGCGAAGCTGCCAGAACGGTGGAAGAGGTCGTCAAAATGCAGCGGTGGTCTAAGGATGGTGAAGGTTTCTCTGTGCCCCCGTGAGGACTAGGGGAGACTCGCAGCGTGACAGATGTCGCAAGTATAGTACAGGCGGCCTAAGGGGTCCCGGTCTGTTGAGGCAGATGTGGTGAGACTGAGCCGGAGACCTGCCCCCCCTACCCCCTCACCCTACGCCAGTTGAGGCCTCACAAATTGAAGCGTGGGTGAGGCTCGAGATCGATATCCGCCCCCCATCGCTTATGCCCTGTAGCCTCGGCAGCTCAAAGCTAGACCTGAGGGCGCGTGGTATTGAGGCCTAGAGCGGACCTGTGTGCCCTGCTACCCGGTTGGCGGCCCCTGTGGCACGTCACAGAGCCCCAGCTGCGGAGATGCCAGGGTAGCTGCGAGATATACCACCAGGCCCCCACAGAGCGGCCGTCAGGGACTGAATAGAACATACGGTGGGCCACGCCCAGCCGGCAAAGAAGTGCGCCCCATACTGTGATATAGGGAAGATAGTATGGTGAAGAAATGTTAGGCGACACGTGCGCATGAGAAGACCAGAAGCAATGGTGCTGCATGGTTAGCCTGATGTGGCAAGGGTTTATGGAGGTGCATGTTGTGAAGGAGGGTGGAGGAGCCCAGGTAGAATGGTGCTACAGACAGGAATGGTGATAATGCAGGGAGGGGGAACAGCCTTAAAGGAGGCGTTAGGCCCCGCAGAGACGTCGAGCCGGCAAGAGTGATGAGTGCCTTAAGCGATAATAAAGACGGACAGGAAGAAAAGTACGAGTAGGCTGTGGGGGATCATAGAGGCGACCTCGGGAAAATGCCAGGGTAGAGTAAATGAGACGCGACACAAACAAGCGAATCCGAGAGGGGTTGTAGGATGAAAGCCATGAGTGCAGTAAGGATCAGGCGGACTATGGAGTAAGCTTCATAGACCTGGACGGTGCACATACACATGCGAGAAGTCTTTGAGGGAGACAAAGTGCACCTAAAATAAAAAGAATAAAAAAAAAAAAAGGCCATCTCGGGAAGGGCAGAAGAGGCCGGATGTGTGGGAGAATGCTGAGTGATGAAGGGATACGCGGCGACTGAGAGATCTGAGCCAAGTTGAAGGCAAGAGAGTGGTGACAAATGCACGAATGAGTGACTGTTGACAAAAACGCAAAAAAACCCCCCATGGGAATTGAGTGATGGGCTGTGTGAATGTAGAGGATGAATGATTAGAAAAAATGGCAACGACCTCAGCAGAGAATAGAAATGCAATGAACTGGAAATTGACGTAGTTAGTTAGGAGTCGACAGATAACACAAATAAGAGATGAGAGATTGAACTTAGATACAACTGAGACTTACAGTATGCATCGGCAAGCGCGCACAGAAGGTAAGCAGCAAGAAAAAGGGTGCGGAGTGGCGAGTATCATGAGTACTTGTGAGGAGGACAGCAGTAATAGATGCCTAGACGATGCCTAGATGTAGCGAGGGTAGTGAAATGGTCGAGGATATCATGGCACAGTACGTCTGCGAATATAGGTGCCGAAAGCGGTAATACTAAAGGATCTTACTGGGCCATAGTGTGTTACATGCAACAGCTGGAAGGAACAGGAAGCCGAAGAGCCGAGAATGCGCAAAGGAATTATTAGAATTGTGCAAAGGTTCTGTAGAAACAGAATAGAAGTGAAAATGTAGCATTGTGATGGCCCGAGACATGATATGCGTCACATGCGTGTGTTAAGGAGAGCGAAGTTAAATGGAAATGCGCCAAATGTTAATGCCTATGACTTTGCAGAGGACGAATGAATTAGAAATAGTATGAATGTGACCCCTTGCCACTGCTGAAGGAATAAGCGAAGTGCACCTGGAGTGGACGGGAGAATGAATTCTGCCATTGAACTTTTATGTCTAGTGAACCGGAAGGCTCAAGAGACGGGTGAGAAGGTATGTGGGACAGTCGCGATAGAGAAATGAACCAATACGACGTAGACGAATGCGTGCACCATAACGTACATGCCGTAATAGGACATAGAGTGTATTGCCAAGGAAAAAAGACGTGACCGACTTGAAGCAAGAGAAGAATGGCATTTGGAACACTTAGAGATGCCAGACATGCGAGATTATTTCAGAGAAGTGGCTGAGTAACAGAGGACGAAGCTAGGCGAAGAGACATAGGTTTGAGGGCCCTGCCATAGATCGAGAGGTGTGGATTAGAATGAGATGAAATATATGAGATTGTGTAATTGAATAGCTTAACAAAGTAGCGCAGAAAGGACGAGCCATAGGCCAGAACAAGAAGAGAGAGCCAAATGGCCCGAGGGACAAGAAAGAGTATGCGTGCCGAACAATGACGAATCGACAATTGGAGCCAGGCAAAGAAGCGAAACAGATTCAAATAGCGAAGTGTAAGCGTATGGAGATTCTGGAGAAGAATAGGTCAATCAAACAGTGAACTGAAGCTGCAAAGAATAGAGTATGAAAAGAGAGCATGAGCGAAGAGCGTATAAGAGCTCCCCCCCTGCCAAAAGGAGGTGTGAAATGCTTGCGTGAGAACGGCAAGAAACGTGACTGAAGAGAGAAAGTGCATCAGAGAACCTAAGAGGAAAAAGAGCCATTGTGAGGAAGGACGCAGTCAGGGAAGTGTATAAGTCTTTGAGAGCGAGAACGAGATTAAGCACAATACAGGAAACGTAAGAAGAACTAGCTGCGAGAATAAGCGCAGGTCACTAAGGGAGAAAAAGCAGAAATGCCGCCACAGAGCTGCTAAGACAAGACTTCTGGAGAAGATCATGGAGGTTCAGTGAAATGAGCCTAACGATAGATGACTTAGGGAACGCTCACCTTAGGAGCGAAAAATTATGAGGAAATGATGCGAATGAAGAAATCTAGAATAGCAAGATGAGAATTGAACGGTATGCGAAGACAACCAACCTGAAAATGGAAAGGCCCCTGGACTATGCGACGGTATCCACGAATGAAATTGCTCATAGAGAAGGGAGAGATTGATGGGAGTAATGCAGGCGAAGGCCATGAGGTTGGATTTATTGGAACATAATAGGAGAGCAGCGAAAGGGCTCCCTTGAGTGCCCTGCGCATGCCACAGTAGAGTGACCCTCATCACATAAGGGCAGGCACAACAAGAGTAGAGAAGCGAGATTAAAAAATAACAGGCAAATAGCGGTATGTCGACAAGCGTGATGATAAGATTTTCTGGGTGATACTGTCAATGAAAGCACTACAACGGCCTGAAGTTGTGGAAACGAAATAAGGTCGATGGCGTGAAGCAGCCCAGATGGATTCAGGAAAAAAAAGACAGGATGAGTGAGGAAAATGCTCTTGTAAGTGCAATGAAGTGATTGACGAGAACAAGGTAAGGAGATACAAGAAAGAAATGATCTAACCAAGCCTTTCTAGATATGCCAGAAAGCGCTACAGACAGAGCTGCCGATAGGAGAATGCCTATGTAAGGTAATTGCGAGACGAATTGGCATAGAGGCAGAAGGCTTGTTAAAATAATAAAGCCAGTATGTATGAGAACACACAGCGCCAAGTTCAGTATGGGTGACTCGAGACTGGCTGGGTGAAAGTAAGAGAGGAGTAAGACAGGGCTGTGGCGTTCTCCTTCGACTTTTTGGTTTATATGTGAGGAAAGGCAGTGAGAGTGAAGCGTACAGGTCTGGGTGTGAAATTGGAGATGAACCCAGTGTTGAGTGTACGATGTATGCAGATGATGTGGTGATCTTAGTGAAAACCACAAGGAGCTACAAGAGATTGCTGAAATGCTGTGAACTGAGTATGGAAAGGGACTTCAAACGTTAGCTCAGGAAGGAGAAGAGTCAAGTTTGGTGGTGAATGGCGGATGACTTGATGATGATCAGATTGGATGGTGGGGTGGGAATGAAATAAGAGAAACGGAAAGAGTACAAGTATCGGGGATTTGGTTGGATGAAAAGGCTGTGAGAAAACTAAACATGAGAGGAGAGTAGAGCCAGACCCAGTGGGTGGAAGGTAGGAAGTTGGCAAGATGTCGGGCCAAAAGTTATGAAGTGGTGAGAGGACTATGGAAGGGTGTGGCAGTCCTAGCATTATGATGGCCTGGAAAACAATGTGTGGTCTAGGAAGGAGTTGGAACAGATTGGGAAGGAACACAGAACAAAGCAGGCAGAATAGCATTAGGAGCAATAGGTATGGTGGCAGTGGAACGATTAGAGGAGACATGGAGGAGCACGTTCAGAAGAGGGATAGCAAAGGCAGTGAATGGAGGGACAGAGCTAGACTGCAACCGAATGGATGACAGCAAAATGGGCAAGCAAGGTTTGGACTGGATTGTAGGGAAGTGGATGAAAGACTCAGTAAAAGTGGAAAGATGGGACAGGTGAATGGGAAGTTTGTGGACAGGCGGATGAGACATGGGAGTATGGCCTGATGCAAAACGGAATAAATAGGAGAGTGGAAGAGAAAGGAAAGAAGAATGGGCTGAGGGGAATGAGGAGAAATCCACACTGGAATGTACAGGAGAAAGGACCAGCCACGGTATGAAAGGTTCTATGATGGTGGCTTGGAGTGGGGGGGGTGGGGGACCTACTCTTCAGAGACAGGACAAAAGTCGCTGGGGTAAAATAGTCTATGTTACAGATGAAGAATTGATGGCAGCAAGGTGTGTGAGATGTGTGTGACAGGTAGTGGATGAAACCGCTGGAAGCACGTGATGATGGAATGTGAAACGGTTATGAGTATGCTAGAACACAGATGTGGAGGTAAGTGGTTAGGAAAGTCGGAGTGGAAAGAATGGCGAAGAGATGAGAGACAGGGAGAGTGGAGATGGAGACCTGCTGGGCGTTGTGTGCTGAGTGGAGGAGTGACAGTCGTCTGTATTGAGAGTGTAAAAGAATGCTGGAGAACTCTTGGATGAGCCGTGGAGAGCAGCATGAGAGGAGGGGCCCCTCAGTGATGAGGGGACCCCGTATGAATGTGATGCAGCGAGAGGAAGGAGTGGAAAAAGAAATCCCTAGTTTTGCTTCCCCTTTTGCTTCTCTCCCAAACAGATTACATGTGTGGGAGAACGCCGGACCCAAGGCTCACTGGTAACGCATCTGCCTCGGGGACTCCAAATTCAAGATCAAGCTCAAGATCAAGACAAAAGAACAAGAGAATTCCTGTTCCCTATTTTATTTATCCCCTGTGTCAGCTGGCGCTTATAATGATAGGGTGTCAGTTGTCATAGACATATCATATCATGTGTAGGGATGAGTAACACCAATCTACCTTTTCCCTTACACAGTGCGTGATGGAAGAGAACCAAGTATGGTTTTCCCGTCAGAAAGTCAGTTTCTACCTTTGTATTGGTAAGGTTAACCTTTGCTAAAATACCCCTTCACAATCTGCGTTCCAATGCGGCAAGCAAGGTCCAAAGTCCATGTCATACAAAGGACCAAAACGGCAAACTCAAAACTACCTTTCTCTAGCTCTCTCTCTCTCTACTCTCTCTCTCTCGCTCTCTCTCTCTATCTCTCTCTCTCGCCGGAAGTTGGGACAGTGACAGGATTTTTTTTTTTTTTGCGATGACAATTTAGTATGACTTTATAATGTATTATATTTGATGAGTCAATTATCGTATTTTCGTGTACGATTCTCAACCATGCATCGTACACGTAGGATAGTCAATATCGTACAAATCACGATAATATCGTACAGTTCAACAACCCTGACTGTGCCGTGTCGGGCAAATCTGTCGCATGTCAAAATTAGGGGCGGTACCTTATTCACCCTTCCTTTTCTCTTTCTCATAGCATAATGGAGTTCGACATGGGGACAAACAGGAAACACTAGTCTTCATGTTGATATTACAGTTAAGTGAACAGTAGTTATCTGAGTAAAATAACGGGGAGGAATATGAGTGAGATGAGATCTATCAACATGAGAGACTAGTTCCTGTTTTGGACCCATGTTTTCCTGTTATAGTAGTGTGGTGCTGGGGGACACCGTACTATTCTCCCCCAGTGGAAAAATATTCATAAAAAAATCCATTTTTTACCTGAGAGAGTGCCACACTGTGCCCAAACAAACTTCAAATATGGCCCACCTATGGTACCTCAGAATACTTAACTCAGTAATAAGTCATTAAGGTTTTTATAAATTTTGGCACCTCCGTCGGTGTCCCCCCCCACGAGGGGGGACACCGGATCAGGTATGGGGGGGCACCGTATGATATTTCTAAACTCATACACATCAAACATTATTGGTTTTTTTTTGCCTGAAATCAACATAATATGCTAAGCCTAGACACCCCACCATTATTAGTAAGGTGATGAAATGAAAGATTAGCTCATATAAAATAGCATTTATAAAAAGATAGGTTAGGATTTTTATGCTCACTTCAGAAGTGCCATCATGAAGGCAGCCAGCGGGGGAAACACCTTCACAGGTCAGCCTGCCTCTTCGGGGTTGCCCTTGGAGGTCACCAGGACACCCTTGAACTGTTATGGATCATCAGAAGCTCATCTAGGATGGTAGGGAAGGTGAACGTGTCTCGGGTGTTAGCGGACTTCATTCCGGAGGAAAGAAAGGTTTAATTTTCCATCCTCAATGATGGACAACACCGAGCAGCATAGCACACAATGTGCCCACACCCCACTTACCTCCTCCAGCTTCAGATTGAACCGGAACAAAGTCCCCCACCTGTGATGTTTTCGCAGCAAAAGGTATGATGCTGCAGTCAGGTTACCTCGGTCGTCCACATCATCCGAGTACTCGGAGGGGCGTCCAGCTGAAGCCGGACATCATCAACCTCTCCTCGTCAGTGGTTTTGTCTTCCTCGGGACAGCCCAGACTTCTTCCGCTGTGACCCTTCTCTTCCCAATGTTTTTCTTTTCGCGCGGCCTTATTTTGTCTTCCAGCTTCTGCCTCTTCTCTATGCCAAAGAACCTTCAGTGTCAGATATTGCCTCCTCATTCTCGGTAAAAGCAGGACCGCACCCTCTTCCGTCCCTTCCATAAGGACGAGGATAGCATAGGAACGGCCTGACACACTCTGGGGTTAAGACCTGCTCTGTTGAGAAGGGTGCTCTGGGGTTGCGGTGGTCGTGCCTCGGGCCCGGGGTGCAGAGATGAATCGTGCTGGGGCCCGGGGTGGCAGGGCTCTGTCTGTGCTGGGCTCGGGGTGCAGGCTTTGTCGGCTGCGGGCCCGGGGGTGGCAGGGAGGGCGTCGTGCTGGGGGGCCGGTGGCAGGCTCCTGTCGTGTGGGGCCCGTGTGGCAGGTGCCCCCCTTCTGTCGTGCTGCGTGCTCGGCGGGTGGGCAGGCCTGTCGTGCTGGGCCCGGGGTGGCCGGCACATCACGAAACAGCCTGGAGACATCAGCGGGAAAGGGGTTATAGGCTTCTGAGGTATGGCCTCAGCCAGTCGCTCCTCTCCATAGAACTTCCCTCCATCAGAAGAAGTGGAGTAACTTCCACTTACAAATTCTGGTGGTGCCGGTACCGGTTTACATGCGCTCCTACAAAACAAATAATCCTGGGAAGATGTTGCGATATGAAGTGGCCAATACCAGTCGCCCGGAAACCACTGAGAATGTTGGAGGGGGTAGTGGCTTTGGTCCATATGCCTCAGAAGCAACTTGGCAACTTGTGGACTGTTATGTGCTACGTTAGGTGCATGAGCGCGTGGCGTTCAGTAGGGCACGCAGAATGTCTTAAAGCGGATCAAAGACACTCACATCTAATGGACGGGAGTTTGCTACTGTTGTATGCGACGGAGGTCAAGGTAAACAATCAGAACCATGCATTATCGCAAACTCAACAGGCTGAATGTTCATGTAGGACATCAGCATTGTCCATGATCAGAAAGAATCTTGTTCTCTACAGAAGAACAAGACTTCTCATGGAGAGATGCTGAAGTGTCGCACGAAGCAGTCACCATTCATCCAGCCACTAGGATGTGCAATATCACTTTGGAACCAAAGATCAGTGTCCTCATGAAAAGCGGGATTCCATCGCATATGGGAATTATAAACACTGGAGGGATGGACGCCCCACAGCATTTAAATGCCCACAAACGTCATGCTGTCACCGCGTTCACGAGTTACCTGCGTGGCTAAGGCTGGCCTCTCGCCCACACACAACCTTGGGGACTCCGGCTTCATAACAGATCGATCAATGAACTCTCATCCAAATTGTAATATCCGGCCGGAGCTGAATGTGTACTTTCCAAAGCTAATTGTAAGCCGAACGAAGGTTTCACCATTGACTTTGTTGAAGGCAACAAATTGGCAATGGACATGCCTTCGGAGCCTTCAAGACAAAGGTTGGATGACGGTCATGAAGTCATGGTACCAGTCCCTTGTCCGTCATTTGTCTGCAGTTTCTCCCAGCGCAGCAGGATTGCTCTTTGCTCACACAAGCTTGCATAATGAGTACACCATCCTAGCACATCGTTCATGGGCAGCCGTAGAACATCTTGGCTGCGTGGATGGTATAACAGCAATGTCTATTTCTTGTTGAGGGCTGAAACCCTATTGCTACGGAAAGCAACAGCCATATAGTTAACTCCATCGACAGCTCTTCGATTAGATAGAAGGCGTCCTGTAACAAAAGAAATGAATTAGGACTTAAAAGGCCCTTGCTGGCAACAAAAGGTTGACAAAAAAATTAATAAAATAGAGCGCTGAAGGCACATCCATTAACAAAGAAATTAATTAGGACTTTAGAAGGCCTTGCTGGACAATAAAAGCTAACAAAAAACATGAATAAATTTTTTAAAAATCATAAATCTAGGAGGGACCCTTAACTATCCCTGAGGTTCTTTTGGCATGACATCATCCCAGGGAGACACCAAAGAAGACGGGGAGGAGGTCATACAAAAAAGACCTCTGGGGAAGATATGGAAACTAAAATAGAGCAACTTAACAGCAGAGTTGTTTCTTGATGTTGAATACTGTTCAGCGGCCTTCTTTCAGGCTGCAGCTAGTGGCCACGCGGTGCTTAAAGGCAGCCTCCAGGTCAGTGCGGTCATCTGCTTGTCCGCTCTTCCTGACATATTTGCGAGGCATGATGACGGTGATGGCGGTAGGTTAGGTTAGATCTGAAAAGAGTTAATGACATTAGATATCATGCATAGTTAGGTTAGGTTAGTTTAGGTTATAGTAGGGTCACTTAGGGCGATTCGTTTCACTTTAGGTGAAGGAAGTATTTGAGGGTCTTATCCTAAGCATTTTGTGCCGCTGAACCCGAAAATCGTAGTTTGGGCACTCGTTAGCGGTAAGTTTTCGCGCAATTTGCAATTTGGCAATTTGGCAAAAAAATTTGGCAATTACAAATTGCAGAATGAAAACCCAGACGTCGTAGAGCCCTTTCGTTTGGACTCAAATTGAAGCTTATAAGAGTGCATAAAATGTTATTGAGTACTCCGTGGTTGTATCTGTTCGCATTACTGAACTATAATGGAAATTTAGAGAAAGTGGAAAAAAATGGAAAAAAATATAAAAGGAATAATTTTGGCCTTAATTTCACATCAAAAGTCATGAAATGTTTCTGGCTGTATCTGTTCTCATAAAGGCACTACCGTCTGATTAATAGAAAATGGTAACTTTTCTCTGACTGTCCCCTCATGGTCGTATTTTATGACATACGGTAATAAAATTTTTCGCAAATAAATGTAAAATTTCATTGGCTATAATTTTTGAAATTAGCTAATAAACCCCTAAATAAAATTAATTCATTTATTATATCGCACATTTTTCCCTTTCCCCGGTCTCGCAATGAAATGTGTGTCATTTGCGGGGCCCAAATAACGGAGATGTGGTCCTTCGACCTCGGACGCCCAAGGCTAGGCAAGGCCTGCTACTGCATCAAAGCACCACAAGGACAGCCCAGCGGTCACGAAGAAGACACACGAGATGACCAAAGAGGTTGCTGGTCTTCTTCGCCAGCATAACCCTTCACTCGCGAGAAAGCTCAACTCACCACCGTCTTTCCCGCAAGGTTTCCAGTAAGAGGGTGGACGCACTGACAAGAATCGAGGAGACTGGCAAGGAAGGTAACCATTATTGGCTTGGGTCGTAGATAACAAACAATTACTTATACTTAAGATGTATATTAATAATTTCCATATTAAAGCGATGTCGGGACACATTCCTTTGGGAGGTAGTAGGGAGGCAACTGACGGACAAGCGAGCTATCTACCTCAGGGACCGTACCTCGGGGACCTGTACGAGCTCAGGGAGTTGCCTGTGGGATTTGATGCTCCTACAAGTCCTGTCTTGTCGGCGTCCCCTACCTAAGGGAAACCTACCTCAGGGAATACACGTTGACAGGACTTTGGCCTCTTTTGACCTGTTCTCCAGCGACTCTGACCTCTATCATCGTAAACGGTCATCTCCTCTACGGCCATCCCTTTCCCCGTGGACATCAGAATCACCTCCGCTACGACACACCTCGGACGTGCCTGGTCCTTCGTTCCCACTAACAATCTCTGTCTAAGTTTCGTGTGTCTTGTTCATTGTGTCGCAAGCCTTACGCTATCCGAGCCATAACAAAGGCCGGAATATATATGTGTATTAGAAGAATAGGAAATAAAAAACCTGAAAGATTTTATTACAACTTAACTGTTCCTGAACTAAGGTTACGTCTACTGAAATAATACATAAACGTTGTGACGCTACAGTGATACAAGGGTTACATCTTGGCGGCAAGCGCCGAGATTCACCACACAAAAAAAGCGTTACATCTTTGGTGGCAGCCTAGAGATCGAAGAAAAACTAGTGAAAAGGCGCACATGATTTTTACTGGAAAAGACAGTGTGACACAAGCGAAACTTTAGTGAACCAAACGGTGAACGAAGTGTAGTACCAGAAGCGAGTTGAGTTTTTTGGAGCGAGGTCCGGAAAAAAAATTCTGCCTCATTCCTGCCAAGTCAACTACTTTCCCTTTCAAAGGAAAGCACTCACTCACTAATTTACAGCCCGTCTGAAGTTTTTTATCCCCACGGAGGGTAATATTATCAAAAAAAAAAAAAAAAAAATATATACACAATAGAAAGAAAATAATTACATCATCAAACAAAGAAAATCTACAATCTACAATCTACAATTATGCAGCTGTTGTTTAAGGAGAAGGTGCACTTTACCCCTTCATTAAAGAAGTACAGAAGAAGGAATTAGGACGTGGGCTTGGTTGCAAGATTCTTTACGTCATCTCGACACCCCTCCACCCAAGCACAAGATCAAGAGAGGATAAGGACGTGGGGCGTGGTTTGTAGGAATCTCACACCCCCGCCCCTTCTATCTGTGAGCTGTACGACAAGGAGATGAAGAAAACCGCCTATCTCCTGAGCTGATAACAAGAGAGAAAAATCTACGGTTTTTACACATATCTAGGTGAGATGTTCCAGCATTAGGTAGACTCAACGTGTAGAAGGGGACTGCTTACCTTTTTCCTTTTATTTTACTTACATGTCTAGGAAGGAGTGAAGTAGAATTGATAGTTTGACACCGTTGTTTAAATGGTTTGGGGGACGCCATAACCCTCTCCTTGAAACCACTGCTACGTCAGATACCATGGTTTAAAACATGTTCTTCCAAACCAACATGTGTTTTGAAGTTCAGAAAATAGGACCAATAAATGATAATCATTTAATTAATAAAGGAAATGAATTGTACTAGAAAATCTTTAGTTTAAATAGTGAGGTAATGCTAACTCAGGCAAAAATGCTTATCAGGCCTTATCGTTATGTCATTTCACCCACTTGATGTCGGAACAATTAATTTTTTTTCCCTCTACAACTTTTATACAAGCCAAATTATTTCATAACTACATGGTTAAGTACATGCCTTTTAGTGGGGTGCGGGGACGCACCCCGGGTAGGTGACCGAGCGATGTAACCATTATTGGCTTGGGTCGTAGATAACAAACAATTACTTATACTTAAGATGTATATTAATAATTCCATATTAAAGCGATGTCGGACACATTCCCTTGGAGGTAGTAGTGGAGGCAACTGACGGACAAGCGAGCTATCTACCTCAGGGACCGTACCTCAGGGACCTGTACGAGCTCAGGGGGTTGCCTGTGGGATTTGATGCTCCTACAAGTCCTGTCTTGTCGGCGTCCCCTACCTAAGGGACCTACCCAGGGAATACACGTTGACAGGGACTTTGCCCTCCTGTTGAACCTGTTCTCCAGCGACTCTGACCTCTATCATCGTCAACGGTCATCTCCTCTACGGCCATCCCTTTCGCCGTGGACATCAGAATCACCTCCGCTACGACACACCTCGGACGTGCCTGGTCCCTTTGTTCCCACTAACAATCTCTGGGCTAAGTTTCGTGTGTCTGTTCATTGTGTCGCAAGCCTTACGCTATCCGAGCCATAACAAAGGCCGGAATATATATGTGTATTAGAAGAATAAGAAATAATAACCTGAAAGACTTTATTACAACTTTAACTGTTCCTGAACTAAGGTTACGTCTACTGAAATAATACATAAACGTTGTGACGCTACAGTGATCAAGGGTTACATCTTGGCGGCAAGCGCCGAGATTTACCACACAAACAAAGCGTTTCAGAAGCTCTCTGAAGTACGAAGAGGGAAGGATCAGGACTGCGCAGCAAAGTCCATGGGAGGTCCCGCATCGTCAGCCTACCAATACATTCAAAACGCTGGGCAAGAAAGCCAAAGTTTTTAATCGGAGGGAAGCAGGTGATTGTCACGGGATCCTCAGACTTCACTCGGCGCCTGCTGCTCGCCCTCCAAAATCGACAGCAGTCTGGACCTTCGCACCCTCATCTCCCAAACTATGAGTTCCCTGTTCCCTCTTGCCCTCTTTTACGAAACCAAGGCCAACCGCGGGTCACGACAAAAAGTGCCCTTCTCAGGGTTCTGGAGAAGATGAACGCGGCGGTCCTCCACGGCCTCGCAAAACCCCTTCATCCTCTCGCGTGCGGTCCTCGACGGGATGGCTATCCTTCAGCAAACACCCCCTTTCCGGCTCAGCAAACTTTAAGGACCTGGTTGATCCCCCTGCAGAGAGTTGGGTTTACGGGTGTGTTGGGCCAACCC
>JACEEZ010011092.1:0-42500 GCA_016584305.1 Chionoecetes opilio
TTTCATAGCCTTAAGTAAAGGTTTTTTGGTTTAGAGAAAAACGCGTTTGAAAGTTTTGCTTACCTTTACTTATAAACGCCTAAAAAGTTTAATAAAAAAACAAAAATCAATTTTTATGAACAAAAAACATGTTATAAATTTATCATAGAACATAATTAATAATGTAACATACTCAAAAGACGACTTTTTTCAGTAAATAGTGCAGGGAGTGAGGTAGGAATCTATATGACCACCTTGTATGCCCCGGCCTGGTACCAAAAATTTTCCCCTCCTTGCCCTTCTTTTTCCCTTCCCAGTCTTGCTTTCTTCGTCGCTATTCTCTGCTCTTCTCTCTCATTTTGTTCTTTGGTGTCTGGTGTCTCTTTCCATCTCTTTCTCTTGGACGGGGGCGGGTAGCAGATGTTGCAACCCCCCACCTTCTTCTTACACTTGCCACAGATCTATTGAGACAGATTGCACAGCTGTGTACTGTTCAAAAATACATTTAAGGGGGCCCACCTTCTCGGGAGACGGAGATAAAGATGGGAGAGGTAGTTATGGAAGTGGCTTGGGGTGCCAAGAGGTGCTTGAACTGGTGCAGTCTTGTATGGCTTTGAGGGGCTTAAAAGTGAACGCCATGGCGGGCGTGCGGCGACTACTGACCCTGATTTACATTCTGCTGCTTCTATTCTTCTCTTAGCTGTGTCTGTCTTGCTGCTCTGCATATTTCTAGTCTTGTGCATGCCTTCTTACTTTTCGCCATTGTGAACCTGCAACCCAAAAAAAAACCTACAGTATGCCTACGTCCTGGCGGAGAAGAGGTAACTGATCCGCTCAGTAACTGTTCAAAGATACTAAAAGTAAAAGCCTTATAACTCGGGACTGTATAACTCGGAATTTGATATAACTCGGCATGGCAAAGAACTTTTTTTTTTTTTTTTTTTTTTTTTTTTTTAAACCCATCCTATAGCAGTGTAGGCAGTGAGCTCCATGGGTGGGATGGTAGGCCGGGAGGCTCACTCGAAAGGGGTGTGATGGTTGGCCCCCGCCCGTGGTGGCGCAGGCAGGATTTTATAGTGCTGCCTGTGATTAGGACTCATGCCGCCCCCTGTGTCCTCCCAGGCACTCACAGTCGAATGTAGATTTTAAAGGACAGGGCATAGTGTTGCAGTAATTAAGTGCTCAAGTGATGTAAAAATTTGTTGTACAGGTACAGTACCTCGATACAATATAGTACGAGTTGCGATTATAAAGTGATTAAGTGATACCAGTGTTAAAATGCGACCGAGTCCCCTAACATCTTCTACATGTTACAACAAGGCTCCCTCTCCTTGGAAATTTCTGCCTGCTGCTACCCGTTCATTGATAAGTGTAGTTTTTATGCTTTTACAGTACTGTATTTTTTTTTTTTTTTTTTTTTTTTTTTTTTTTTTTTTTTTTTAAAACCCAATCGAGGAGGACTTTGCAAACTCGGCCCCATTGAAAAAACCGGCAAGTCCCAGAGCCCCTATCGGGGCCGAGTTTTTAAAGGTTTTTTACTGAGCGGGTTTTTCCTTGCCAAAACCATAATTTTCAATGAAAAAAAAACCCGATGTTTTCTTTAGAGGCCCCCAGATTATTAATTTTTCATTATAATATGGGGGGGCTCCCCAGGGGGTTTTTTTAATTCGGGCCCCGCAACCTTTAAATAACGGAAACGACATTAAAATTTGGTGCGGACTTTTTGCCCCTGGCGATTTTCTAAGAAAATTTGTAAAAAAAGTAAAAAAGGATTTTTAAAGGAAAACGGGGTTAGAGCCCCCCTAAACCCTAACAAAAACCTTTCCCTGGCTAAATAACGGAAATTTTTTCGTTAGTACATGTAATGCCATTAATATTTAAATTGCACCTGGGAAAGGGGGCTCAAAATCCCAGTTGAAAAAAGATACACGATAATGGAGGTAAAAACCCTAGGATTTTTGAAACCCCACTCCCGAAATAAGGGGCTTTATCTTTACTGCAAATCTTCCACAAAGTCAAAAACCCCCAAGCAGAAAAGCAACAAAGGCATACTTAAAACCCTTTTTTAAAAATCAAAAGCAAAATTTGTCATGGGTAGAAAATGTTAAATATCAATTTGTGGGGGGCATCCTGCAATAAAATGATGACCGTTTTTGGTTACCCTACACTGTAATTCTCAAAACTTTTTAAACTAGTAAAATGTTTCATTCAATCCAATGCACTGGAAATTGGGATTTTGGGGACATGCTTTAAAAAACATTTTTTTTCCCCTTTCAAAACCCTTTTTTTTTAAAAATTTTAATAAATTTACGAAAAATAAATAGGGCCTCAAAAAAATAAAAAATTTTTTTCTCAAAATATTTGTCAAATACAAGGGGCGTCTTATGCGGGGGGGGAGTCTTATTCGCCCCCGGGAAATACGGTACAATATATACACCAAAACCCCTTTTAACCGGGACGATAGGGGGTTTTGGGCCTTTCCCGAGTTATTCAATATGGAGTTATGCAAAAGCCCCCCCTGATATGGGTATAATTTTTTTTTAAAAAAATTAAAAAAATTTTAAAAAAAATTAAAGAAATTTCCAAACCCAATCCAAAAACCCCTTGCTGAAAAGTACGTTATAATACTTTTTGATATTGTTTTTTCAATGGTTTTTTCATTGATTATTATTTCGGCTCCTACCCAAACTTGTTGTTGGGTTTTTGTTGCAAAAAAACCAAACCTTTTTTTTAATTTTCGACAAAAAAAAAGGTCTTCCCTATCCAAGACGGGGCTTGGAGACAAAAACATGGCCCCAGCCTACGCCCTGGTACCCCCACCTTTTCTTTAACCCTTTGGGCCAACCCATTTTACGTTTTTTTGGGATTTCATCAACAGTACTGTATTTCCCAAAATGTCAGCTCCATCCGCAAGTGTACCTCCCAGGAAGGGAATGAAATTTAAGAGCCGAGCCTTTCAGGAAAATGTCAAAAGGACCAAAACAAAGAAATTTATGCGACTGGGAAAATTTCAGAGTGAAGCAAAATGCCGTTATACCCCGGCAAAACAGTGGTACCTTGGCTTCGAGTTTAATTTCGTTCTTTTATCGAGCTCGTAACTCAATTTGCTCGTATATCAAAAACAATTTTCCCCATTGAAATTTAATTTAAATAACCCATTTAAACCGTTCCAGCCCCCCCCCCCAAAAAAAAAAACCCCAAATTTTTTTTCCCGTTTCCGTATGACTGGACTGCACTCACCCTCTGCCCCTTTGCATTCGCCAGTGTTTATACTCTATGTATCAGCTGTTGGAAAAAGCTGTGGGGAAATTTCCGCTAAACGTACTGCACTCACCCTCTGCCATTTGCATTCGCCAGGTTTATACTCTTGTATCAGCGTGGAAACAGCTGTGGGTGGAAACTGCCGCTAAACGTACTGCATTCACCCTCCGCCATTTGCATTCGCCAGTGTTTACACTCTGTGTATCAGCTGTTTGGGAAACAGCTGTGGGTGGAACTGCCACTAAACGTACTGCACTCACCCTCCGCCATTTGCATTCGCCAGTGTTACACTCTGTGTATCAGCTGTTGGAAACTGCTGTGGGTGGAACTGCCGCTAAACGTACTGCACTCACCCTCCCCCCATTTGCATTTTGCCTGTGTGGCACAACACAACAGAGATGCTTCACGGCGAGGTAACCACGTGAAGTGAACGAGTGAGACGCGGGATGCTGGGCGGATTTGTGGCGTTCGCTGCGCCAAAATAGCGGCGGCGTATCTGAAGCCGCTTGTAACTCGGGTTTCGGCTCGCAACTCAAAAGCAAAAAAACTGACCGAGCGGACTGCTCGAATTCGGAAAACTCGTAAGTTGGGGCACTCGTAAGTCAAGGTACCAGTGTATGCCGAGATACATTATTTTTTGCCGACTTTTTGTATGCATGTTCACACCAAAAAGGTTGTGAGGGCATGATATGCCGAGTGAAAACCAAAGACATGGGAGTTTAGGGGAGGCGGTAGCAGAGTGGTTACGTCACCGGGTGGCGTTCTCGAAGACCCTGAGTTCGATCCCGAGTGAGACCCATAAAATCCACTTAAAATATTTCTGCACCGTCGAGTGGCCTAAGAACCCCACATGCCTGTCCATTAACTCTACCTTCGACTGCGAGTGCATCGGAGGACACAGGGGGCGGCAAGAGCCTCTAATCACAGGCGTCACTATATAAATCCTGCCTGCGCCACCACGGCGAGGGCCAACCATCACAAGCCCTCAAGTGAGCCTCCAGGGCCTACCATCTGAGCCCTGGAGGGCACTGCCTACAAGCGCTATAGGCATAAATGTAAAAAAAAAAATATTTAACTCAGCAACATGCCGATACATAATTTTTTGCCGCCTGTCTTTGCCTTGCCTAGTTATATCAAATTCCGAGTTATACAATGCCGAGTTATAAGGGTTTTAGTGTGTATATATATATATATAATATATATATATATTATATAATATATATATATATATATATATATATATATATATATATATATACAGGGAAATCCCGTTATAAGAGCATTCGGTATACGAGAATTCAATAATACGAGATGTGTAAATTAGGGTCTATTTTCAATATATGAGATCAAAAATCCAATGCTACGACATTCAAACTGGGGTGAGTAAAATTACCAAGTTATTTACTAAAGTAAATTACAAGTTATTTACTAAAATTATAAAGTCATTTACTGGCTATATGATTTTACCTAAGGTTGTACGATAATCAATCTGAAAATATGATAATTCTGGTACTTCGGTACAACAATGTGGCCTACAAAAGTTCACATCCCTGGACGATGTACAATGATTCAGATGCGCAGAGACGAGTTTGTGGGCAGTGGAAGAGGTCTGCGCCACCCCTCCCTCGTCCCTTACCTACCCTACCATCTCGAGTCTAGTGTATCACGCGGCGTCCCCAAGAGTACATACAACGTCTTTTTTGCTTGTATGTATTGTGCCTTGCACAATCTAGCACAGCCAGACCCAATACAGGGCCAGCACCGAGGATCTTTCCTCTTCCCCGAGTGATCAAGGGGAGGAGGAAGAACTCTAACCCAGTCATCCCTGCAAACGCAGTCACTGCCGTTTTCTCTCGAGCCTCGGAGGGAGCAAACAGGGACTCGCAGCTGGCAACGTGCCAGCTTCCTGTCTCCCCACACAACATTACCCCTTGTGAGTGTTATGCATGTTTTATGTTTAATTAATGTGCAGTTGTTATTTTGTGTGCTATTTTCTCTTTCAGAATGTTTTTTCTACAGAATAGGTAGTACAGTGTGGGTAATATAGACGCTGTGTGTTGGTTATGTTTACTATAGTTTATTTTAGCTTGAATTTTTTTTTTTTTTTTTTTTTTTTTTATATTGATGGGGTCCTGGAACCAAACTTATATTTTACCATTAGTTATGTGTTTCGTTATACGAGATTTCGCTTTACGAGTATCCCAGCTGGAACCTAACTACTCGTATCTTCGGGACTTCCCCAGGGATCCTGAAGATACGAGCAGTTAGGTTCCACCTGGCATACTCGTAAAGCGAAATCTCGTTATACGAAACACATAACTAATGGTAAAATATAGGTTTGGTTCCAGGACCCCATCAATTATATAAAAAAAAAAAAAAAAAAAAAAAAAAAAAAGACGTTTTTTAAGCTAAAATAAACTATAAAAAAAACAAATAAACACACAGCGTCCATATTACCCACACTGTACTACCTATTCTGTAGAAAAAGCATTCTGAAGGAGAAAAATAGCACACAAAATAACATAACTGCACATTAATTAAACATAAAACATGCATAACAAGCAAAAAAGACGTTGTACTGTAGGGGACGCCACGTGATACAAGAGAAGGTAGTGTAGCGGTCCCAAGGTTGGGGCCGCACACCTGCTAATTACCCCTAAAGGTCAGGCCGCGCCATATGCTTAATTACCCTTCAGGTCACGCCTTGCTAGGGGTGACCTGACTGCGGTCCCAAGGTTGGGGCAATACACATGCTAATTACTCCTAAATGTCAGGCCGCGCCATATGCTTAATTACCCTTCAGGTCACGGCTTGCTAGGGGTGACCTCACTGGGGTCAACCAAATCCCCCTTGTCCAGCCCGGGAGTGGTTAGGGCGCGCATTTTGAACTTGATAATTTTACTCACCCGTTTGAATGTCGTATCATTGGATTTTCGATCTCGTATATTGAAAATAGACCCTAATTTACACATCTCGTATCATCGGATTCTCGTATACCGAATGCTCGTATAACGGGACCTCCCTGTATATATACATATATATACATATTATATATATATATATATATATATATATACATATCATATATTATATATATATATATATATATATATATATATATATATATATATATATATATAGTATATATATATATATATATATATATATGTATAATTGTATATATATATATATATATATATATATATAGTATAATTATATATATATATAAAATTGTATTATATATATATCTATATATATATATATAATTGTATATATATATATTATATATACTATAATAATATATACTGTATTTTATGGCTTATAAGACGCTGCATCTTGGAAGACGCACCCTGATTTTGCAAAGAAGTTTCAAAGAAAAAAAAAAAAAAAAGACCACCAAAACATTTCCATTTCAGTCATTTTCACACAAGAACACACTCACTATTCATTATCTTCATTCAGCACTGCTTATCAGCCATTTTTATTTTCTAGCTTGTATGCGATATTGTAGGTAAATAGTTTTGATGAATTCGCCATGGGTGATGATTTCCAGGACTGAAAAGAGCTTGTGATACATGTGACAGCCTGGTGGTAAATGATATATGTTGGCTGGTTGAACATGTACACGCAGGTCGGACGGCGGGAGTGAAAACAAACCCGACCACGGCGGTGTGCAGCTGCGTGCCTGCCTGGCGTGCCGATCAGCTGAGCCTGGCTTTGTTGTCCTGAGTGTAAACACCTCTCACGTCCTCCCATGCCTCACTTCGTTGCCTGCCTCCTGTGCCTCACCACGTATTGTTTGAATTTTCCTGTATGCGTGTAGTACTTGTGATGGCTGCATGTACAGGAGTATACAAACTTTCATCTAATGTAACTAACAAAGTTCCTTCCACGGAATGGCTGTTGGCGCCAATCTGCCGAGGCGGACCGGCTCCTGCCAATACCTTAGTAAACGTCACTGCGTGAGGACAGATTAGCTGAAGTGAATGTCTTATGGTATTTGAAATACTTGTAACAGGTAAATACTGAAGTTATATAATATATGAGGCTGAATTGAATAGCTACCTAAGCTAACCTCCTTCAACATTAGTCTTGGAAGACGCATGAGTATTTTTCAGGGTATTTTTTAGGGGAAAAGTGTCTTATAAGCGTAAAATACGGTAGTTGATTTAAATGTCTTATGATATTTTAAATACTTGTAATAGGTAAGTAATGAGATACCGAGTACTGAGGAAGTACTACAACATTCGTCTTGCAAGACTCTTGCGTATTTTTCAGGGTATTTTAGGTGGGAAAAAGTGCATGTTATAAGCCGTAAAATAGTATACTGTATATATACAGTACCCTCCCGAGTTTCACGCTATGCGAGTTTCGCAATCCGCGAGTTTCGCGCCAAGTCCTA
Source organism: Chionoecetes opilio (assembly GCA_016584305.1). Classification (NCBI taxonomy): domain Eukaryota; kingdom Metazoa; phylum Arthropoda; class Malacostraca; order Decapoda; family Majidae; genus Chionoecetes; species Chionoecetes opilio. The sequence goes on from JACEEZ010011092.1 coordinate 7,643, forward strand.
AATTCTTACCATCTCGACTTTCGCGCTGCTTTATGCTTTTTTTTTTTCCTTTTTTTTTTTGGTGTGTGTGTATGTGCCTACAGCGTTGTTAGGCAGTGACCTCCAGTGGTGGAATGGGTAGGCCCTGGAGGTTCCCTTGAGGGCTGTGATGGTTGACCCTCGCCCGTGGTGGCGCAGGCAGGATTTTTATAGTGACACGTGACACTTGTGATTAGAGGTTCATGTCACGCCCCTGTGGCCTCCAATACACTCACAATCGTAGGTAGAGTTAATGGGCAGCATGTGGGTGTTCTTAGGCCACTCGACGGTGCAGAGAAAGATTGTTTACCAACGTTTTACACGGTAATATCAAGATCAAGTATCGCTAAAGAGGTAAAATAGTCGTATGTACAGATGGAAGAATGGTGTTAGCAAGACGTGTGATGTGTGAGACAGGAGTGGATGAAACTGTGATGCTGGAATGTGAACGGTATGAGTATGCTAGAACAAAGATGTTGGAGGTAGTGGTAGGAAAAGTCGGAGTGGAAGAATGGCGAGAGATGAGAGACAGGAGTGTGGATAGGCAGATGGAGTACCTTCTGGGTTTGTGTGCTGAGTGGAGGAGTGACAGTCGTGTGGCTGAAAGTGTAAAAGAATTCTTGGAGAATTCTTGGAGAGCACGCATGAGAGAGAATGAGAGGCAGGGGGCCCCTCAGTGAGGGGGTACCCCGTATGAATGTGATGCAGAGAGAGGAATGAGGGGAAATGAAACACCTAGTTTTGCTTCCCCCTTTTGCTTCTCTCCCAACAGAATACTATATGTGTGGGAGAACGCCGGACCAAAGGCTTCACCGACAGCATCCACTGAGTGACTCCCAACTCAAGCTCAAGCTCGAAAGTATAATCCTCTCCTCTAGTTTTGGCCGACCATCCCGGGAGGCGGGTCACAAACCCACGGCTAACACCCGGTACCCATTCACTGCTGGGTGGACAGGGGCTCGGGGCATTTTCAGGGTATTTTTGGGGAAAGCAAGTGAGCCTTATAAGCCAAAAAATATGTTACACCTGGCACCGGACTAAATAAGCATTTTTACTGTGTTTTCAATACCGGAGTTTCGCGATCCTCAAGTTTACCGCTAAGCATTGTGAAGAAAGTAAGCGGCAAACTCGGGAGGTTACTGTATATATATATATATATATATATATATATATATATATATATATATATATATATATATATATATATATAATATATATATATATATATATATATATATTTATATATATATATATATATTTATATATATATATATATATATATATATTATATATATATATATATATTATATATTTAGGGTGCAATAAAAAAACGAAGGTTGGATTGTTGAACGGCCCTTAGTGGAATACTGTGGGGTGGTGAGAAAACAACGTGTGTAAAATTTGAGCGCAATCGAAGTATATTTAAAGGTGGCTCAAGTCGATTGATCGTTCCCCCTATAGACTCCAATAGGGACTACAAGGAAGGACATCGTCTCTGGGGTGTTTGTTGGCAATATTGAAGCCTTTTGAGACCTCCCCTTCCTCCTCTGGGCTGCTGGTCCCCCTCGCTCTTCAAAGCGAGTATTAGCCCCTCTAGGGGCGGGGGGTATCATGGTTGTCCAAGCCACTCATTGTCTTCTGCTTGGCCGGGGAAGGGAAGCCTTCGATGTTCCTGGCTGTTGTCGACGGTGCCTCTCGACGACCTGCAAGAGGAATTGGCGCTGATCCTCGTTCTTCGTCAGGCTGAGGTTGAAGGACTGGAACAGCGCCACCCCTTGCTCCGCCGTGTCGTTGGTGTTTTGATGATACGTGTAGGCTCGCGACCCACCGAGACGCCGCGACGAGCCCCGTGTCACTCGGCCACTCCTCCGGCTCCTTCGAGAGGAACCCCCTCTCCGCTCCGACAGCGTCGAGGAGGGCGCCGGACGCCTGGCTTCCGAACGACGCTAGCGTGGACGAGGCGAGGCGGGCCGTCGGAGACGGTGATGCGCTTCGGCGGTTCCTCGGATCCTTTTTCCCGCTGCATCGCTTCCGCCAGCACCTTCTTCTCGGCGGTTTGGTAAGCGGTGGCCGAAGAGAGCCATGGCGACCAGTGGCTCGCTCAGGTACCAGAAGTGCCGGGAGAAGGTCTTCACGCACGCCTTGCCGATCTCAGCGTCGTGGAAGTCGCGGAGGTCGGCGGCCAGTTTCAAGTCATTCGCCGGCGCGAAGGCGGCCACGGGCGCCTCGAACCAGCGGGTCACGTAGACCTCAGCGACGAAGAAGGTGAACCAGCGGAGGCTGGACAGCTCGCGCGGCGAGCAGAGCTCCCCCAGTTGGGCGGCGAACAGCGTAATCTTCGCGCGTAGATGGCACGCGCCATCCAGCGCGCGCGGTGCATGGCGCCCGGTCGCCGGAACTTACCCAGCAGGACGATGAAGAGCTCCAGCATCTCTTGTAGTCGAGTGGCTGGTGTTGAACAGCGCGGCCCACTCCTGCAGAAGTGTGTCCCGCTGTTCAGGAGGGTGGGCTGCAGCTCGTCAGGCGTTGGCAGCTCCGGCTGGCTCTGGTCGATGAAAGCCCACCGTTCCTTGAATCGGTTGAAGACGCCGATGTCAGGACCCGACGACGGCCCCATGCAGATAGAGAACGCCTTCTTCAGCCCAACCCGTGTACATGGTGCCAGCAGGCGAGGCTTAGCAGGACGCCGACCAAGCTTCTGCTCTAGCAGGGTGCAGGCACCGGCGAGGGCTCCAGTGTTGGCGGCGGTCGTATCGAACGACATAGCCACCACACGCTCTGCGAGCCCCCAGTCGTCGAGCGCTTCAGCCACGGCGCTCGCCATCGCCTCTCCAGTCCCACTTGCTAGCTTGGGAACGCCGATGAGCTTCTGGACGCCGTCGCCAGAGACGAGGATAGCCACCCGATCCACCCGCGTACCATCGCAATCCGGCAGGATCTTCCCGTCTCAGTGAACGGTAAGAGGCGTGTCAGGGACGAAGGTTGTCTTGACTTCCACGGCCAGCTGGGACCGGTAGCCGGCGCGAGCCTGCCGGATGCTCTCGGCATTCAGGATCAGCTCCGAGGATTGTGGCAGAGGCTACTGGCGGTCGCCGCGACGATGCGGAGCGCTTTGCGGTCGCTCACGCCGGTCCGGTCGAGGGTGGCTCGCTAACTCCTGGGGAGAGCACGACCTGTGACCCCTGCGCTCATTGCTTCGGAGGGCTTGCACCGGTCAGCCTCAGCGGTAGCAGCCGCCCCGCCGCGTGCCGGACTGGACTCAAACCGAGGAGGAGGACGCGAAGCCCCACGCGTTCGTCCAGCTGCGACGTCGAGGTTTCTCGTGATCGCTTCTCTGCCGCCACTGTCATCTCCCAGCGCTGAACTCGGCGCTCCAGCACCCTGTCAGCTCCCTGCATGATCCTCAGCGACCCTTACTCGCGTTGCGCCACTTGGAACTCGCGATCAGCCGGGATCGTCATCAGGGTCATCGCGTCGGCGTGGGCAACGTCAAAGAGGTCGCAGAGGGCCTCTTGAAACTCTTTCTCCTTCGTCTGTTCGTCGCTCTTCCCTTGCTCTTCACGAGCGCCTTCAGTCTTGAACAAGACCTCCACCTTGCGAACGGCGCTTTTTGCCGTCATCGTTGGGATCCTCGGTCTCCCAGAACCTTAGCAGTTCTTGGACAGTGGCCGCGGCGCTGGTGGCGACGGTTTTCTTTTCCACGTTGTGGAAGTAGAAAGCCCGCTTGAGCACGTCGCACGAGAGGGAGTTTGGCTCTGAGGATGGGGTCGGGGTTTGACTGTCCCCACCAGCCAAGCAGTCGTAGCTGCGCGTGAATGAGCCATTCTGAAAAAGAAATGGGTGATTTAGAACCCTAGCCTTTCAGACTTCGGTACAGGTATAATCACATAGTACACATAGTACAGGTTTCAATTCACTTGCGCCACCTCTAAATATAAACAGATTCGCTTCAAATTATGCATGAGAGGTTTTCTCATTACTGCACAGTATCCCACCAAGGGTCGTTCAAAAATATCAACTTTTAAATTTACCCATATGCGCTATGGCACCCTAATATATATATATATATATAATATATATATATATATATATATATATATATATATATATATATAATATATATATATATATATTAGGGTGCCAATAGCGCATAGGGGTAATTTTTCAAAATAAATATTTTTTCACGTACTTTTGTGGTATTCTGCCTTGTGTAATGCCCGGAAATTCGGAGAGACAGGATGGAAATTCCTATCATACGATTCCCGGGTTATGTATCTGTAAGAAGGAAAAAGGTCTCAATAACCAACCATATGTTTGGTCTGGGACAAATTGTCGCCTAGATCCAGTATATGGGGGAACCGGTTATTTTATTATAATAAGGCCATTCAAATCATTTCTGTTCTCGCCCTATTTATCTTTCATTCGTATGTCTTTCTCTCTCTTCCACTTCTATCTTCCCCCTCCATTCTCCCCCCCCATACACCCAGATCACGAGTCATAATGTGTGGGACATTTATTTTGCTATCGCCAATAACTTGTAGAGTCAAACTTCTTATCCTCCCTGACAGATCGAAGAACACTCTTAATTCTTAGTGTCCTTAAAAACAGACAAAATAGAGTCGGGTTACGCAGATAAATGTGTGGGTTAGTAGAGTTATTCGCTGAATTAAAAGTCCACCAAATTTATGTTGCGACTCCCTATACCCCGTCACTCTGGAAAACACGTTCGTAGGCTGACCAAAAGGGAGAACACCTTTCCCCGGATATTAGAATAAATGTATTAAATTCTTCTATATCAAATTAAAAGAACTGCGTTATAGGCAGCCATTTCATATGTATACTTGTTTCGTTAGCTAATTAGTCATTCGAAGTCTTATATTCCCTTCAGGGGAAGCCTCTCATAAGTATCCGAACATTTCCCTTTTCCCGGGGATCTTCCAAGCTCTCCCTCTGTGAACCAACCATCAGTCTTTCATTCACCTCCTTCAAGGTAAGATATGCAGTAACTCGCCCCTATTTCCCCCCCCCTCCTTGTTATAATATATCTATCTATATATCTATATATAGTTACAGTTGTTTAGGTTTCATTAACGCATAGGAGGCCTGGCCTGTCCTTATAAGTGTTATTGAAGTCTTTCATTCACCTCCTTCAAGGTTCCGGCGAATGTCTCAGTCTGAAGAGAAACCAAGCCATATGGTTTAGTGAACGCGAACAACATAATTACTCTTACATTCCCCCCCCCCCCTATATTTTCCATGTATGCCTACGGTGTTCAGTTGGTGTATACGTAGATGGTAGTTCTAGGAATATAATTCAGTGAGGTAGATTATGCTCTGTAGAGCTCTCCTGCGCCTAATTTGAGTAAGACATGTACCTAAGTTCTCAAACAAGAGAAATAACTTTTCGTGGTGAATAAACCGGATGATGTTTAAAGTATAGCTTCTTGTGTTTATTGCAAAAACCCCAGGTGATTATTCCCTTGTTATGGAAATACTTCCCCATGTCTCAAAAAAAAAGTTTCAGCCTCACTCGGTGAAATAATAAGTACCCACCCCGACTTCCAATAATTCTCATATAGTAAATCGTGTTCAGGGAGTAAACCATTGAACTACTCGCCTGGACTGGTGGCAGCATTTCCCCTTACTAAACCCTAAGTTCATCCCAATTCAGTTGTGACGAGGAGATTTTATTAGTAAATGGAGAATTATCTCAATTAATATCATTCCAACACGCAGGTGCCAGAACATAAAAAACCCTGGCATCACACTTGTACTTAGAAACTGTCGTGTGCAAAGTTTCAGGCTAATCGGTTGATATTTAGAGGTGGCGGATCGATCTTGAACATTTCCTCTTTTCTCCCTCAGATCATGACCACGAGAAAGCAAACTGAAGTTTGGCTTCTTGGCCATAGAGTTCCTACTATCACAGGAGCAAAACTTCCCAGCCGTGGAGACGTTTTACGACGATTTTTCTACGCACACAAGGAAGAGAAGAAGACGGTGCAGCAGAGTGCAGCTGAGGCTGCAAAGGAGGTCCTCGACTTCTGGACACGAGCTAGGATCCCCACCATCGCAGAAACTAGCGTGAGGAGGAAGATTACTGGACTTTTCGACGAGTGGAAGATCCTGAGCAAAAGCAAGAAAACTCGGGATCCGCCTGCCAAAAAACAAAAAGACCTTCCAAAAAAGTCTCCCAGCCCTTTTTGGAATGCCCACTCCGACGCCCTCACTCTGATGCCCTTTCCCTGAAAAAAAGGAATCCTTCTTGCCAGCGGGAGAAGGGAGGGGAGTTCGATGGCTGGCTGGAAAAGAAGTTGAAAGAATCGGTTTGCCGACGTGAAAGCTTCTCCACGTAGCCGTAAAACAGACGCCAAAAGGAGAAGAGATGGTGGAGCGGGAGCCCCGTCAGTCTAGTCATCAAGTCCAGCCAACATGCCAACACATCGTTTTCTTCCGATCCCGGGGGGTCGCTTCTCCCCAAAGCGATTGAGGAAAAGGGGCACGAAGCCCGTCCTATCCCTGACAGAACTGGGGTCAGTAGCCCCCAAACCCTTCGAATTGTGGGGGTACGGCAAGTAGCTTGGCCACGATCCACAAGATTGGCAATCCGAGTCCATTCGACAGGCAAGAGCGAAGTACAGGTCCCTTTGGCAAAAGGACATCAAAGAGATTTTCAGCCCTCTACCCTTTTACCGTTCATTGGACGGGAAGATCCTTCCTCAGGACGAGGGCACTCGCGCCAAAAAGACTCGCCATCCTCGTCAAAAAGGGGGAAGGAGTGGGAAAGCTCCTAGAGTCCCAAAACGCACCCGGAATGGTGATGCCCCCGCTACAGCGTGTTCGAGGCTCTAGAAACTGGGGGGTCCAGGAACGAGTCGGGGCGATGTGCTTGAACAACCAGTCCCAAACACTGGAGCCATAAAGGGCATGCACCATTTTGAAAACAGAAGATCGGCCGACCCCTCTTTTCACTGCTTCCCCGTCACACCCCACGTTGTCCTTGAAAAGGCCTTTTTTACTTTTTTGGGGTCCCTTCTGGTCCTGAGATCCCCATCTTCTCTCGTTCAAGGATTTTTCCCTTCTTACATAAACCGTCGGAAAATAACCCTCCCACCAACGAAGATCTGCCGGAGACTCTGGTCTCCAAGGGGGACGATCTCATTAAGGTTTGAAACGTTCTTCAGACAAACAGCCCCCCTGATGACTATAAGGAACTCGTGGCGAGCATCCTTTTTTCCTCGGGGCGCTTTCCCAAGCCCGATCCGTAGCCCGGAGCGCTTCTCGGCGGTTGGGTGGGGCGATATTTACGCTCTGAAGATGATTGTTTCGGGAGCAGCTGATTGGGCGTCCCAACCCCCGGGAAATGTAGCCCTCCCCGGTTTTTCATCGTTCGCAACCCAGATCTACGTCCCGCGAGGTTCGAAACGACGGTTCCATCCTACGCTCCCCCCAAAGATCTTGGGTTTTAAGGAATCCTTAGTACCCCGATGAAAGTATTTGTAAGGGCCCGCTTCACCACTTGAGCCGCCTTTTGGGGACTTTTGCGAAGATCCATGGCCTTCACGTTCGCTCAGTTCCCTGTTTTCCCACAAACAAGAATTGCAGCCTTCTTAGATGAAAGGGGCGAGGGAAACCCCAAGCGAATAAACCCCAAACATCAAGTTTCCCCGGGAAAACTGCCCCCCTTCGCCACGAAAAATTCCTCCGCCTCTTCGAAAATCTTGATATCAAAACCGACTTCCTGTCCGCCAACCCCCCGGAAGTGGCAGGAAAAGAAACGTACGTCGAGGCCTGCCGCCGAATCGAGGGATTCGCGTCGTCAAGCACGCCGGGAGGAGTGGCGCTCACCAGTCCTTCAACCTCGGGACCAAAAAACGGGAAAGCGCCATCCTCCTCCCAAATTGTGGAGGCCCTCGCAAACAACAGCCCGGGGGCCCCGAAGGCTTCCCTTCCCCGCCAAGCCGGGACAATGATGGGGTGGGTCCCCCTGATAACCCCCCCACCGGGGGCTACTCACCAAGAGGGGGGCCAGCAGCCTGCGGGGAAGGGTGCCAGCTTTTTCCCCCTTTAAAAAGATACACCCCCCCCTTAAAAGGCCAATGATAAAGGGAAATAACAAGTTGTAATCCGCCACCCCAAATTTAACCGATTGAGGTCAAACTTTGCATACGAGGTTTTTTTTTTTTAATGTGAAATTACACCAAAATAGGAAAAAAATTCAACGATTTTATTGGCCCACGACCCCCTTTCCTGTACATTTTTGAATTGTTTTTTTACTGTAGATTATTTATTTACATGATTTTTCTTATGTTTTATTTATTTAATGTTAAAAAAATTTTATATTATAGAAATTTTTTTTATTTATTTATTTTTTTTTTTTTTATTATTTTTTATTATTTTTTGGTTTTTATCCCCGGGGCCCCTATTTTGAAAACGGGGGTTCTGAATGCCCCAAAAAAAGGGCCCCAATACCCCCCCTGTATTTACTGTAAAAAACACAAAAAAAACCCAAAAAAACCCAACTGCACTTTTTAAAAAAAAAGCATCATCAAGGGAAATTTTGGGGGGGCAAATACTTAACTCAATTTTTTTCCCCCCAAACAGAAAAACAGGGGTATGGGTTTGGGGGAGACGGAAGCTCACCTCCCCGCAGGCCCCCTTCAAAAATCCCCTTTAAACCGAAAAGGAAAACAGGGGGGCCCTTGGCCCGTTTGAGGGGTGACCTGGGAGAGTTCTTCCCTCCCCCCGAAAATTGGCCCTTCAAAACATCCTAAAAAACACGAAACGCAACCTTGCCCAAAGCGTAAAAAAAAGTAAATTTTTTTGAAGAAGGGGCCGGTTCGTCCAGGGGGAGAACCGTACCCCGGCCACCAACCCAAATTTTTTTTCCCTAATCTGGAGGTTGGGTTAAAAAAAAACGCCAAAAATTTTGTACAAAAAGAAGGATTTAAAAAAAGTATTTTGGAAAAAAGAAGGAGGTTCAGGATAGCGAGGTGGGTAGCGGCTTGAGCCACCGCCATCATCAAGGTCGCTGCCAAAACCTGCCAGGACGTTTCTCGTACCGCACATATTCACATGAGCGGTAAGAGAAACTTCGTATTTCACGCCTCCTACTGTTAATTAACTTCAATTAAATATATATTTCACCAAAATTCATAGCCGATCGCAACGTTTCTGTTGATGTTTTTTAAAGAGTATAAGGGCAAATTCGATTATACACTTTTTTAGTCGTACTGCTGGCTACACAGTTTGAAGCAGCACTGTTGCCACTAGATTGCCCCAGCGTGAGATCTCAACCAACCTCCCCATGTCGACTCTCGGTAAAGAATTGAAGGTATGTCGCTCGTAGCTACCTAGCTGTTCGTCGCTCTACCGCCTTCAACTCTCGGGAACGGGCCAGTGCGTGCATTAAAAAATCGGGAAGCTCCCCGATTTTTGCACCCAACGCAGCAGTAGCGTAAGACTATCGTGACGCTATCGTTATCCCATGTAGCAGCTTCGTGACCTATCATGATCGTCGTATGTTTATCGTGACGATAAGAAACTGTTACGCGCTCCTTCATCCCTGCCTTCCCCCCCTTTTTTGCACCCCCTTCCGCCTTCCCACCCCTTTCTCATTCACCTCCACCCACCCCCAACTCCACTCCCCTACTCCACCACCACGTGATAACACTCCCCCCGCAACTACCTTCCCCCTACTCCACCACCACATGGTGACACTCCCCCCCCCCCCGACTACCTTCCCCCTACTCCCACCACCACGTGATGATACTCCCCCCGTGACTCCCTACCCACTACTCCCATCAGACACGTGGTAACATCCCCCCCACCAACACCACGCCTTCTCCCCCCCCCCCCCCCCCCCCCCGTTTCCCCACCAACACCACACCCCCTTCTTTATTACAACCCCCCTCCCCCGTTTCCCCCCATTCCCCATCACCAACACAACCCTGTTTCTCCCACTTCATCTCTATAGTCACCCTTCCTTCTCCATCACCATGGCAATCCCCACCCACGTGTGGGGCTAGCTCTTGACGCTATCGTGGTACGTTCATGGCACCGTCATGGCACTGTCGTGGTTATCATAGCTCTATCATGACGACAAAATGACCGTTTATTTTCCATTCGTGACATAGTCTTACAGCTGTCATGACTCCATCGTGACCATCTTACGACAGGCATGACACATACGTACAGGCAGCGTGACATTGTTGTGAGGCTATCGTGGTCTGCGTTTTTCGTGGTTAAATTTCACGATAGCGTCAATAATCAAATTTGTGGCGCTATCGTGGTTCGATTATGGAATGTGTGAAGGGAGCTTTAGAGTTCTTCCTCCTCCCCTTGATCACTTGGGGAAGAGGAAAGATCCTCGGTGCTGCCGCGTGATACAATAGACTCGAGAGGGTAGGGTAGGTAAGGGACAAGAGAGGGGTGCGCAGACCTCTTCCACTGCCCACAAACTCATCTCCACGCATCTGAATCATTGTATATCGTCCAGGGATGTGAATTTTTGTAGGCCACATTGTCATACCGAGCCACCAGAATTATCATATTTTCAGATTGATTATAATTATCGTACAACCTTAGGTAAAATCACAGTCAGTAAATGACTTTATAATTTTAGTAAATAACTTGTAATTTACTTTAGTAAATAACTTGTAATTTACTTTAGTAAATAACTTGTAATTTACTTTCGTAAATAATAACTTGGTAATTTTACTCACCCAGGTTTGAATGTCGTAGCATTGGATTTTCGATCTCGTATATTGAAAATAGACCCTAATTTACACATCTCGTATCATCGGATTCTCGTATATCGAATGCTCGTATAACGGGACCTCCCTGTATATGTCTATATATATATACCGTATTTGCCGGCGCATAAGACGCACCTCTGCATAAGACGCACCCATATTTTACATGAATATTTAGAGAGAAAAAGTTATTAGTGTTTTGAGGACATATTTATTTTTCGTAAATTTATTAAAAGTTATTAAAATTAAAAGGTTTTGTAAGGGCAAGCAAATGATTTTGAGCATGTACCCAAATACAATATTCACAGTGCAGTGAATGTGAATGAAAAATTATACTAGTTAAAATGTAAAGAGAATGACAGTACTGTATAGGGTAACCAAATTCGGTCATCATTTATTGCAGGATGCTCCATGAATTGATATTCTAATATTATCTACCTATGACATTTAGCTTAGATTTAATGTTGTAAGTATGCCTTTGTTGCTTTTCTGCTATGTGTTTAGACTTTGTGGAAAATTTGCAGTAAAGATAATGGTATTATTTCGGTAGTGGGCTTTCAAAAGTCCTAGGATTCTTACCTCCATTATCGTGTATCTTTCTTCATTCTGTGTATTTTGAGCCCCATTTCCCATGGCGCAATCGAATATTAATGGCATTGACAGTGTGAGGCTTGGCAATGTTTGCGGGGGGGGCCTGGAGGGGCAGGGCGGGCACCCCCCCCCTTACACATATGTAAACAAATATTGATGTCCGACAAAAACGAGCCAGATTAATTCAAAACACATCAAAACTATTCAGGAAAACTAAGTTTCGGCCTCGAAATCGGTGGTTGCCCAATAACAAAGATTTACCAAGATATTAAGGTAACAGTGTAAGGTAACCATCTCTACCTTTTTGTTATTGTTGAAGGGCACTGATATCAGGATCAAAGATATTCGCCATGGTTTACACCTGTGAATATATCACAGTCGCGAGGGTTGATTAATCTTCCTCAGGAAGGTACAGGTGAAGGCATGATGGTATGGTGTGACTCGGCCTTGAGGCGCATGAAGTTTTGACGCCGTGATGGGTCTTGGTCTTGTGTGATGTGTGAAAGGCTTCTGTCCCGTCTACAGGTACCGTTGCAGCTTGTTTACTAGCACTCTTTCCAGTTATAGTTTACAATTTCCTTTTTCCATAGAGATACGGGGGTGAAGATTGATGGATCGAGGTGGTATAAAGGCCTACCCTGTCTTTTCCATTTACAGTGGAGAGCGGCAGCGGTACGTGGGAGGGGGATGTTTACATATGACGGCCATCTTGGCAGCAGAAATCTCGACCTTGTTACCCCACCTCTTGTTTTCTCTGGAAAACTCCAACTTTTCTTAGTATTATGATTACTGTTGATATTATTTGTAACACAGTTACCAAATTTGTGTCAGTGGTCTACTGCTCAACACAGATCACTTGAGACCCCTAGAAATACACCACCGGCCATTCTGCTTTCTCTCCCCGACCTCTCATTAGTAATATGGCCGCATTACACGCAGGGTGAATTTTTCATTCCCCTTTTTTGGAAAAAAAACTGCGTCTTTTGCGCCGGGAAAAAACGGGATATACAGTCAATCCTCGATTTTAACGACTAACGGGGGGTAGGAGTGGGCCGTTAAAGCCGATTGTCCGGTTATAGCGAGGGGATTTTCCCCCGGGTGGAAAAATATATGAAAAAAAAAAAAAAAGTTAAATAAATTAGAAATAATCACACACAACCCAGACTGTGTAGCTATGGTGAGAGGTAAACAATGACTGGCACTACATGCGAATTTTGGTTTCCCCTCCTACACGTGAAAAAAATTAGAAATAACCCAAAAAAACAAACCAGACCGTGTAGCTAGTCAAGCCCCAAGTTCTATTTGAGGGGTAAAAAAAATTTTTTACAGAGCCATATTCGGGCCCGTGGTTTAAAAGGTATTGTCATTACTTTACTAATGTCTTATTATAAATTATATGGTTGTAAAGGGTGCAGTTTATACCCCGTGCCCACTATTTATTTCAGTTTTTAGCCCCTGCGCGTCACCTTAGAAAAGGGTGATTTTGGGGTTTTTTGGAGGTGACGGGGGAAAGGTTAGCAGCGGCCACGCCTTTAACACAATAGCCACTTTTTTAAAACAATACACACCTTTCCCAAATAAATCACTAGCAAACGGGCCCCTTCCTTAAAATTCTTAATATTGATACATAAAAAATTTCCAAAAAAACCCCAAAAGTTTCCAAAAGAAAAATAAAAAAATTTAATAAATTTTGTTGAGTTAAAATTCGAGCGGCGAAAAAAAAGGGGAAAGATATGCCTTTCTTGCCCCCCAAATTTTTGTACGAAAATGGAGTCCGTTAAAATCCGAATGCCGGGTCAATTCGAGGTTTGCCCTGTACGTCAGTATACTCGGGTTCGAAAGTCTCACTTTTAGAACAAATAAATTCACAACAAAAATTCAAACTCAAATTGCACCGGTTCCCCAAAAAATAACCCGTTTCCCTAAACCCAAGTCCCAGCAAGGAGCACGGCATCACGCATCAGTCACGCCGCGGCCCCCCACTCAGAAAAACATCCACTCCAAAAACTGTTGTTTGATTTGACAATTTTTCTTGGTTGGCATTATTTTTTCTATTTTTTTTATTCCATAGCCACCAGGGGACCTAAGAAAGCTAGTAAAAGCATAAAGGCAAAAAACCCTTTAAGCTATAAGTTAGTTTTAAAAACTATTTTTAAATTTAATAGAAGTATTCCCCTGATTTACCCCGGACGCCATATTGGGGGCCCAGACTTGAAACACCGCCCCCAGCGGGGTTGGGCAGGTAAAAGGGTTTTGGTACCCTCCCCCGCCCCCGCCGGGGCCACACGAAAATCGCTGCTCACCTACACCGTCCCACCCTATCCCCTGCCCACGGGCCCCTGGTGCAGGAACGTCCCCGAGACTATTGAACAGTTTCGGCTGCAGGGTCCCATTTCCCACTCCCACCTGTAGTGTTACGCCCCTCAACTACTCCCCCCTAAAACATCACCACCTTTGACCTGCCCCCCCTGCTAGGGGGCGGCGGGGCGTCCACCCCCCCCGGCAAAAAAGCTGGTCTTTCGCCCCCCACCTGTCCCTTCCGGGGGAAAGGGACGGGTTAAATTTTACCGCCCCGGGAAAGGGAAATAAATAGGACATTACCAGGGCTCTTTAGTTTTTCCCCCAAGGGATCCCACACCCCAAAAAAAAAAACAACAAAGGTGGTAAAGTTCGGGGGCGAGTATTTTTGAGGGTAGTTTTACACGGTTTTGAGGGGGAAGCGCGGAACTGAAACCAGAAATTTCAAAGTTTTTGGGAAAACATTCCTACACCGGGGGCAGTGAGGGTCGGGGGGACAGACGGAGGCGGTAAAGGGTTTTTAAACCCGTGAGTTGGGGTTTTGCCCCAGGCGGAGGGGGAAGGGTGAGGGGACATCCAGGACGCGAGACTTTTTCCTTAACAGGGCGGGGGAAAAGGTCACTGTGGTAGGGGCCCCCATGGGGGTGAGCGGGGGGAAATCGCCAAGGGTTTTTTTTTCCCGGGGTGGAGGGGGAAAACCCCGAGAGATGAGGCTTTTGGGGCCGGGGGATGTAGATAAAGCTTTTTTAATGCTTTCCCCAAAAAAATCCCCGGATTTTGTGAGTCGGGGAAATAGATACTATCTATTAACAAATTAAAAAACTATAATTTTTTTTTATTCAGAGGGTACTATTAAAAAATAATATTATTTTGGGAAATTTATAGGCTTTTTTATGCATATATTACAGCAAAAAAAGGTAGAAAAAAGGTCTTTTTTTTTGGGGGCAGGAACCCCAAAATTTTTTAAAACCCCCTTTTTATAATGTTTTTAAAGGGAAAAAATTTGTTTTTTTTTAAAGAACAAAGGGTTTTTAAAAACTTTTGGGTACAAATATGTTCGAAAAACCAAGGGCGTTTTTTGGTTAATATATATATACTAGCACAAAGGGTGCCCTCGGGGCCACCTTTCTCCAGTCCTCGGGGGGGCTGGGGGCCACTGGGGGCCCCTGGGGCCCAATTTTTGTGTTATGTGAACCTTTAGCTTTTAACCCAGCCAGGGGAGGGGGACCCGGGTTTCCCCAGGGTTTTAAACCGCTACGGGGTTTTTTTTAGGTTTTTTCTTGCCCCCGCCCCCCGGGGGTGGGGGCACGCCCCTCAAAACATCTTCCACCCCCCCAAATTTTATCAGGGCCAACAATTTTTGGACTACAGTGTAAATTTCTGTATCCGCAGGGGTTTTAGCACCCCACACCCCTTTTTTTAGGTTTTTTGCGGGCCCAGGCCCCCAGGGTCGACCACCCCCCATAAAACCCATAACCAAGGTCTCGTTGGGTCATGAGGATTCCAAATAGGGTTTGGGGGGGGGGCCTTGGGGGGTTTTGGGCCCCATCTGTAGCCGATTTAAAAGGGCACCCCACAGCCGTTTTTAGGTTGTTTTTGTGGCCACCCCCCACCAGGGCCCGGCCACCCCCACGAAACAAAGCCTATGTTCCCGTTGGGCCCATGGGGATTCCAAATATGTGCGGAAGGGGGGGTTTGGCCAACTCTAGCCGAGTCTATAACGAACATACAGACCCCAAAGAAAAATTTTGAGATTATATTTTACCGTATTTGCCGGCCCCATAAGACCCCACCTCCGCAAAGACCACCCCTTTTTTACAAGAGTTTTGAGGGGAAAAAAAAATATTGGTTTTTTTGGGGGGAAAAAAAAAAATTTTGTAAATTTATCAAAGTTTTTAAAAAAAAAAAAAAGGATTGTGGGAAAAAAAAAGCAAAGGATTATGGGGCATGTCCTAAAATACAATATTCACATTTGCAGTAAATGGAAAAAAAAATTATACTGTACATAGTTAAAATGAAAAGGGGAAAATGACAGGGAAACCCAAAAAATGGGGTATAATATATTGAAAGGATGCCCCCACAAATTGATATTCAATTTTTTGTTTCCCGTACATTATAGTTTAGTTTAATGTATTTGGGTTTTCCCTTTTGTTGCTTTTCTGCTATGTGTTTGACTTTGAAAAAAAGGGCAGTATATAAAATTGGGTATTTTTTTGGAAAGGGGGTTTTTTTTTCCAAAAGCCCAAAGGGGACTTTCCCAAATCATCGTGTGCTTTTTCATTTGAGTTTTTTGAGCCCCTTTTCCCATGGCCAAAAAATAATGTTTGGCTTTCCCGAAATACCAAAAAAATTACCGTTTTTTAGGCAAAAATTAAGTTAGGGTAAATCAGATTAGGTTGGGTTTAGAGGTGGGGTTTTGGTTTTTTAGTAACAGATGATAGAGAAAAAAACGAGGGAATTTCCAATACTATGGCAGTTAAAGAAACGTTTGCAATGTTTTCGGGGCGGACCCGAAGGGGGAGGTTGCCCAAACCCCCCCCACCCTAACCCCATTTTAAAAAAACTTGTTTTCCCCACCAAAAAAGAGAAACCAGATTAAATTTAAAAAACATCAAAAAATATTCCGGAGGGTTTAAATTTCGGCCCGAAAAACGGGGTTTCCCAATAATAAAAATTTTTCGAAAAATATTTATAAAAAAACCCATAAAAGGGAAAAATATCTTAAAACCCTTTGTTATTTTTGAATTTTTGAAAGGGGACCATTGTCGGGACGACCCATATTGCCTTGGTTTTTCACTAGGGAAACTATCACAGCGGGGAGGGTTGATTAGTCTTCTTCAGGAAGGTTTCAGTTTTAAGGGTGGGTTTACATCTGAAATTTTTCGGCAGCGCTCCGTTTAAAACGTGCCTTTTATTAAAATATTCGTCACGGGTTTCCCGCATTTTCTTTAGTTCCCGGGTCACCCTTAAACAGGGCATGGTGCCTCAGGGGGCTTTTGGGTGAAAAAAATGTGCATTAATAGCTTGGGTTTGGGTGAAAAAGAGGAGTTTAAATCTAACAGACCCCTGTTTTGGGGACATAAAGCCTTTAGGGGAAAAACGGGCAAATTTTCAGCACGGGACAGTTCATTACGTTTTAAAAAATTCCCCCCCAGAAAAACCCTTACGGGACAGGGCAGTGATTTTATGGGCCTGACGGGGGCACCCCTTTAGTGTAACACGTCTATTTTTGAATGTAAGAAAAATTTTAACGGATGTGATGAGACGGTGGGCCCCGTCACCAATTTCACCATTTAGGTATGGGGTGATTCGGCCTTTAGGCGGGCGGTGTGGCGCGTGATGGGGCTTGGTCTTGGTTACCGTGTGGAAAATTTTTCCCGTCTACAGGTACCATTGGGAGCCTTTTTTCTAGCCACTCTTTCATAAAAATTTCCTTATCCGTAGAGGTACAGGGGGGAGGATTGAGGGGTCAAGGGGTACAAAAGGGCCCATGCTGTTCCCATCCAAACCTTTCTTACCACGTAGGGCCTAAAACAAACATTTCACATACACAAACCCGCATGGTTGGGCCCCCCCCCGTCTGGGGGCCAGGATAAGAGGCACGAGGGTGACCTGACGCCCGACCCGACTTTTCTCGCTGACAAACGGCCAAAAACCAGCCAGGTAATTCAGTCAGCCCCCAGGGAACACAGAGGGCACCCCAGCCCGCACTCTTTTCCCCACGTTTTACCCAAAGATCACTGTCAAATAAAAATACAAAGCCACGACCCCTTTCTCCATCCCTTTTGGTATAGACAGAACCCCAAGATACACCTCCCTCTCACCCCTCACCCCTCCTTCAAAATAAAAAAAAAAAACGCTCTTTGTTTCCTATTCCATTTTTCAAACCCAAAATCCCTTCCCGCAAAAATTCCACATTGTTTTGCCTCCTCCACCATTCTTTTCTTTCCCAAAAATTGGGGGTCAAAATTGTGTGGGGCCCCAGTCGAATGCGGGTTTAGGGACATATAATATGCGGGGGGGTTTTTTTTTCCCCGGGTCGGGGGGAGTATCCCTGGCGGAATACACATGGGGGGTGCGTTTCAGGGGGGTCGCCCAGTGAAAATATCCCAAAAGGGTTTAAGCGGCAGAAGAGATATCAGGGCTTTTACAATAGAGAAACAAACAGCGGGGGGGGGATGATGTTTTCAAAAAAAACGGCCCCTCTTGGGAGCCCAAAAATCCCCTAAACTTGTGCCCCAGCTCTTATTTTTTTTAAACTCCCAAACCCTTTTTTTAGATTATGCATTTCTGTTGATAATTCATTACAAAATTTGTGTCAGTAAACTATGCTCAACACAGATCACCTCAGACCCCTTTAGTAATTTCAACCGGTGTTTGGGATTCTCTGCCCGACCTCTCATTCGCTAATATGGGCCCCAAATTTGAAAGCAGGGGGGAAAATTTGCATTCCTTTTTAATGGAAAAAAACTGCCCTCTTAAAGCGCCCGGGAAAACGGTATATATATAATAATATATATTATATATATATATATATAATTTTATATAATATATATTATATATTAAAAATATATAAAAAAATTATATTATATAATTTATTATATATATTATATATATAATTTTATTTTACTGTATTTATTTTTTTTAAAAAAAAAGCAGATAGCTGTAAAACGCGATAGCCTTTATGCACAGAGCCGAGTTTTGAGGCACATTTTTGTAGCATGATAGCCTTTAAAAAGCGAAGCTGAATGCGCGATAGCCGGGATTTATTTATTATAAAATCCCGGAGCTACATATAAGTATTTCGAAAAAGCCCAAAAAAATATTACGTTTCCTACCCCAAAAAAAAACATCTTGGGGTCCATGGATGTCAAGTTTTTTTGTCAAAGTAAAAGATTTCAAAAGTTGTTTATCCTGGGCTTCCTCACTGTGCTGTCATCCACTGTGTGTTATACTACTACTGCTGCTGTTGCTTTCATGCTGTAAGGAATCAGAAATGTGGGGGCCCCACTGTGTGCCATGGCCATCAAACCCGAAATTTCAAAACACATCTTAAAATTGAGGAAAAAATGGAAATAAAACAAAAATTGAAAAAATAAAAAGGGTACAGTGCAAGGCTATGATACATTTCCCCTTATAAAACCCCTTTGGGATAGTAAAATCGAGCATTGGTATTCAAAAAATAACCCAGAAAACTTAAAAAAACCCAAAATTTTTTTTAAGTTATATTTAGGTTTGGTTTTTAAAAATTTTTCCCAATAAAAAATTTAAAAAAAAAAGGCAAAAAACCCCCAATTAAGAGATTTCCCAAAGGGTGTTTTTTAAACAAAAACTGGCAACAATGAGTAGCTTGGGCAGCTCTGATACCCTCTCTTATTTAATAATACCCTGCCTCAGCATCCCGGAGCCCTGAAGATTTTTTAAAAGAACATGAACATTTTAATATATGTTATGTTATATTTAAAAAAAAAATAAAACAGATTTATTTTCATTCAATATATTTTGATTGAAAGTAAATAAAAACTTGTTTTTTATGTGTTTTAGCTCATAAAAAAAAAAGAATGCCCTTATATTACTTAATGATTCCCCAGGGGATTCAAAAAATTATTGGCCCGGGGTTTTAAAAACATTAGTTTTTTTTCATTTTAAAATTTTATCTCCTTTTGTTTTTGGGGCCCAAATTTCAATGAAAAAAAAAACACAATATGCCCAACCTGAATTTAAAATTTAAAATTTGTGATGCTTTTTTTCATATCTGCCGAGGAAAATGGTTTCAGATTTTTTTGTGTTTTGTTTGGGGTGGGAAACATTGGGGTTAAAATTTTAAAAATTTTATATCCTGCAAACCCCTTTCATTTTTTTTCCCGTTATCTCCCGGAACTTTTTATGGTCTGAACAACGTTCTTGTACCATATTTTTTTAATTGGGGGTAGGTTTTAAATTTTCATAGGAGTAGTTGCATTTTTAAAATAACCCCCCCCAAAAAAAAAAAAAAAAAAATACGTTTATTGGGAAAAATATATAAAAACCAAAAAAATTTTCTTTCTTGGCTACAATTGTTGGTTTCATGGTTTTTCCCCAATTCATGGTAACAATCATAACCTTAGCCCCAAAAATTTTAAAAAAAAAAAAAAAAAAAAGGGCCGCCCCCCCCCCTTAAATGAGTTATATTTTGTACGGTTTAAAATTTAACCCTATTATATTTTTTTGGGGAATATTTTTGGTTTTGGAAAGTAAATAAAATACGGGACATTTTATGAGCCCCAAAAAAAAAGGAAAAAGTAAACCTTTTTAAAGGGCCCGTGGGGCCCCCTACTCCTGCCGAATATTTTTCCCATCAAAACTGGTAAAATTCTAGTCCTTTCCCGCCCTTATTAGTGGGGTTTTTTTCCTGCAAACCTTCACAGATCCTTTCAGATACCTCTGAAACAAATTATTGGGTAATTTTACCTAAAGTCCGTGTAGTGTATACAAACGAAACTTAGTGGATAGTAGTATGTAAGTTGAGCTTATGAGTGATTTAGGTGATTCTGAGAGGAAACGTTTGCTGTACAATACAAAACATGCATTACAAATACAAATACTGTATTTGAAATACAGCTGCAACAGGTGCATCAATATTGCATCACTGCATTATTTCTATAGACCTATGAAAATGACGATCCTCACCTACAGAATAATGCCCAAATTTAACCCAACCTCGAACCCCGGTATTCTAGCCTAACCTAATTAAATCTATCTAACCCACCTCCTAGTGGGGGAGCTCCGACCCCCTCGACCCCCCTGGTAATCTAACCTAATCTAACCTTACTTAACCCAACCTTTACCCCATCGGTAAAATTCTAGAGTCCTTTCTCGCCCTTATTAGTTGGTTTTTTCCTCCAGACCTTCACAGATTCCTTCAGATACCTCTAAACGTAATTATAAAGTGGGGGAGAGATTCCCCCTTCATCCCCTTAACGACCCCCCTGGACCCCTTAAAAATAAAATCAGTTAATTACTAACTAACCTCCCTATAACCTAACCTAACCTCACCAAACCCTAAAATAGCCTCACTAATAACCTCCTAGCGAGCTCCCCACCCTAATTATGGGTCCACCGAAATATGCCAAAACCTGGGGTTTTGGATACTTTATGCCAAAACCCAGGTTTTGGCATAAAGTAATCAAAAACCTTTGGCCCAATCAAAAACCTTTCTGAGCGCCATCTGGCGAGGACAATGCAACCCTCAGAATTTATTACAAAACCTGTTCCATGCTAAATAAATATATATCAAAGTATATACCTCGATCTACCAGGAAAAATAGCATTTAAACTTGTTATTCTTATATATACAAAAACCAATTATATGTTTATGCCAAAACCCTCATAATTTATGCCAAAACCCTCAGAAGTTATGCCAAAACCCTTAGAATGTATTGCAAAACCTATAACAATATTCAGGGTTTTCGTATATAAGAATAACAAGTTTATACGCTATTTTTCCGGGTAGATCGAGGTATATACTACTTTGCTATATATCTATTTATCATGGAACAGGTTTTTGCAATACAATCTAAGGGTTTTGGCATACTTCTGAGGGTTTGTATAAATTCTGAGGGTTTTGGCATAACAATATTCTTGGTTTTTGTATATATAAGAATAACAAGTTTATATGCTGTTTTTCCTGGTAGATCGAGGTATATACATTGATATATATTTATTTAGCATGGAACAGGTTTTGTAATAAATTCTGAGGGTAGCATTGTCCTCGCCAGATGGTGCTCAGAAAGGTTTTTGATTGGGCCAAAGGTTTTTGATTACTTTATGCCAAAACCTGGGGTTTTGGCATAAAGTATGCCAAAACCCCAGGTTTTGGCATATTTCGGTGGACCGCTAATTATAACTTAGCTAACCTCAATATAACCTAAGCTAATCTGGTAAAATTATAGTTCTTTCCCGCAATTAGGTCTTGCTAAGAGGTTATTGGTAAGGTTAGGTTAGGTTATAGTAAGGTTAGTATTGTAATGCTATTTTTGGGGGCCCCAGGGGGGTACTTTAGGGGGGAGTGACGGGGCATCGCTCCCCCACTTTATAATTAAATTTTAGAGGTATCTGAAGTGATCTGTGAAGGTCTGGAGGAAAAAAACCACTAATAAGGGCGGGGAAGGACTAGAATTTTACCGTAATATAACCTAACCTAACCAAATTTGATCTAACCTCCCAGAAGGGAGCCCCCCCTTCAAATAAATCCCTAGAGGTCAGGGCTTTCCCAAATGTAGGGAGTTATCCCTATGTCTAAGAAGTTTTTACACCATCCGTAACTCAAAAACTATGAGGTTGGGACGCATATTATGTACCCCAGCTAAATACTCCGCATTCACCCAGGTCCCCAAGCTTATTTAGGGGGATAGGGGTAGTATGGGCAAACACAAAAATAATACCAAGAGCACTATAGTACTCGTACTCAATTACTGGTTCAGGTAAAATTTCGGTAGTGGGCTTTCACCGATTTCGAGGCCGAAACTTAGTTTGGTATTATTTTACGACAGCACCAAACTTCCCTACACAATAGGGAGCATGGTTTTTGTTTACCTTATTGTATTCTAAGAGACATTTTTCTTTGAGCTTTCCGTCGCAAATCAATAGTTTCGGATATAGAACATTTTAGGTGAGAGGAGGAATACGTCTCCTTGTACACAAAAGGCCTCCCTCTTCCTCTTCTTGTGACCTGCATCACTTTTGTTTGGTATTTTATTAAACTTTTTTATTGGACCCAGTTAGGAGGTTAAAGGTTAGGTTAGGTTAGGTTTAGGTTAGGTTAGGTTAGGTTAGGTTAAGTAAGGTAAGGTAAGGTAAGGTAAGGTAAGGTAAGGTAAGGTTCAGGTTAGGTTAGGTAAGGTAGCCCCGGGTGCGCCTCCGAAACAAAAGCGATGCAGGTCACAAGAAGAGGAAGAGGGAGGCATTTTGTTATTCCTCCTCCCATCTAAAATGTTCATATCTCCGAAACTATTGATTTGCGACGGAAAGCTCAGAGAAAATGTCTCTTAGAATACAATAAGGTAAATAAAAACCATGCTCCCTATTGTGTAGGGAAGTTTGGTGCTGTCGTAAAAATTTACCTTTAGTTTTCCTGAATAGTTTTGATGTGTATTGAATGAATCTGGCATTCGTTTTTATGGGATTTTTTTTTTTTTTTTTTTTTGCGTGGGGGGATGCCTGCCAAACCCCCCCCCCCCCCCCACCGGCCAACCCTGCAAGCCTTGCTCCGCTTCGCACTGCCATAGTACTATTGATTTTTTTTTCTTTTTCTTGATATCATGTTACTAAACCAAACCCCACCTATAACCTAACCCACCTTATTCTGATTTAACCTAAATTTAACTGTTTCTGGCTGAAATAACGGTAGATTTTCGGTCGTAAATGTAACGCCATTAATATTGGCCATGGGAAATGCGGTTCAAAAGACTCGGAATGAAGAAATCTACACGATGATGTAGGTAAGAATGTAGGGCCTTTGAAAGCCCACTACCGAACTAATACCCTGGTTGAATATACCAATTTACCGGTTTACCTAACGTAGGTAGGTAGTACAACACGAGTGACTGACATTTAAAGAGCTTATTAGCCGTATAATTCCCAAGCATTGTAACCATCACCGATATTGACAGGCTTGAAGCGCGAACTTACTATTGCTGGCACACTGAGATGAGTTGTAAGCACTTGGTAGGTTGACAAGGAAGTCAAGTCTACTACACAGGAGAAGAGCGTATAATTGAATGGCCACGCAACGCGGATTGTCAACAGTCAACTTCACCTTCACAAAACAGTGTTGCCACTTGCCAGCGATTTGCCAGTTTTTTGTCATTGAGCAAAGTAGAAAATTCGAAGATGACCTATTAGATTATAATACATATATATTTTTATATATATATAATATAAGGAGAAAAAAAGGGGAGAAGAGAAGAGAAGAAAAGAGAGAGAGAGAGAGAGAGCGTCTGCTATATACCTACAATTACACTGTCGACAAAAAAAAATCGAAGATATGGGTTCTGGACTAAATGAAGCTGGTTATAGGTAAATCGACCCTGCTGAACTCGATCTGATGTTCAATTAACTCTATCACGTCCAGTTTTTGAGAACCAGACGCAATTCATGAAAAATATGGTAAATCAGCAGAAATAGGTTTCACCAATTTTTTCATTTTAAACTCCTAATCTTTTCTTTTTCAAAGCCTATTTAGGGCAGTGCAGTTTTTTGAGTCAGTGTGGTTTGTGCAGTGAGCAGGGGAGGGTGTGCGCGCTGCGTTTTGGGGCGAGGGTTAGCAGGCTGTGTAGTACATTTTTACCTACTGATCGTCCCAGCTATTGACATATGTTTAAACATTTTATTTTTCTTTGCAGATATGATGTGTTTGTTTTAGTGGGAGTCCTAATTTTAGTTGGTTTACCGTATATAGTACCTTGTACCGGGCTGTGATGGAGCGCCGTAATTGTGTGAATGCATCGGACATTTTTTTTGTTACATATGTGGAATTTTTACCCCTGACAGTCTGAAGAACCCTCTTACAAAGAATGTTAAAGCAGCCTTATCTGCTTACTTCAAGTGCCGTATAGGTGATCAAGATAAGAAGTGGGCCCCTCACTAGCATGCAAACCCTGTGTGAACCACTTGAATGAATGGATGCGTGGCAAACGGCCATCAGGCATGGCATTTGGCATCCCAATGGTTTGGCGTGAACAAAAGGATCACAGTACTGACTGCTACTTCTGCCTCACTAACATCAAAGGATATTCAGTAAAAACGGGGAGCTAAAATCGGGTATCCTGACGTCCCTTCTGCCATCAGGCCTGTGCCACATGGTCCTGATCTCCCATTTTCCAAATGTTCCCAATTGCAAGTGCTATAAGTGAATCAGATTCGAACGAGGAGGATAATCCCATGGATACAGACTTTCAAGAAATGGCAGACAACAGAGAGCCCAAATTCATCAGTCGGGAAAGCTACATGACCTTGCTAGGGACCTAGATCTACCCAAGGAGAAAAGTGAAGTCCTTGGTTCGTCTCAAGGAATGGAATTTGCTACAAGAGGAGTTCTCATCAACACGTTTCGTCGTAGACATAAAGAACTGTCAACCTTCTCAAGATGGAACACAAGCTCTGTTACTGCTTTGATGTTGACAACACTCATGGAACAATTTTGTGGAGTCTCACATTTAAAGATAAGAGTGAGTGGCGGCTGTTCTAGATTTTAGGAAAAACACGCTAAAGGCCGTTCTTCTGCATAAAGGAAATAAGCTCCGAGTGTTCCATTTGCGCATGGCCATGAAATGAGTAAACTTATGAAACTATGAAGACTTTGTTATCTGCTGTTAAATATAAAGAACATCAGTGGAATCTGTGTGGGGACCTGAAGGTAATCTCCTTGCTTCTAGGACTCCAGTTAGGTTACATAAGCACATGTGTTTTCTTTGTTTGTGGACTCTAGAGCGGACAGCAAACATTACAACAAAAGGAATGGCCCAGCACGACCCGAAAGACTCACCTGCAGGTTCAACTGTATGTACAAACCTCTTGTGACAGTAAATAGGTGTATCCTCCATTGCATCTGAAACTTGGGTTATGAAATTTTGTGAAGGCCATGGATAAAAATGGTGCTGGCTTTCAGTATTTGTTACAAAGTTTGAACGCACTGTATCTGAACCCAAAGTAAAGGCAGGTGTTTTAAATGGCCCTCAAATTCCGCAACTACTCAATGATGACGACTATGTAAAGAGCCTAACTCCCCGGGAAAAAAAGCTGCTTGGAAGAGCTTTTGGCTGTTATAAAGAACTCCCTAGGTAATGTTCGGGCATCGAATTATGAGGAACTTGTAAATGACATGTTGAAGATTTATCATGCGCTTGGGGCTCGGATGTCACTCAATCCACTTTTTCCATTCATATCTGATTTCTTCCCAAACGAATCTTGGCGCGGTCAGTGATGAGCAGGGGGAACTGTAATCCCCGTTATTCGGAAGAGAAGGATGGAATTCTTATCATATAATTCCTGGTTATGTCCGAAAGCAATTCAATCTTTTCGTTTCTCGTGAAGTTTATCTTTTATCTTCCTTCTTTCATTCTCACTTCTATCTTCCTTCCTTCCTTCCTCTCACTCCCTCCCCCCGACTTTTCAAGGGTACGAGTCAAATTCGTGGGACACTTATTTCGCGATCAGTGATAACTAATGGATTCAAAGCTTTTCATCCCCCCCCAAACCCTCCTATCAGATCAAGGAACTCCCCTAGATTTTTAATGTCCTTCAAAATAGTCACAATAGTGACAGATCACGTTCATAAATGGTTTGTGTTAGTCGAGTTTTTGCTAAATTAAAAGTCGACCAAAATTTATGGTTCGACTTCACTACCTCGTCTCTCAACAAAGTGCGTTCGTGTGCGTGAGCGAACGAGAATAACACTTTCCCCCGTTTATTAGATTAAACATTAAATTCTTCTATATCAAAGTAACAGAACTGTATTTAGGCAGCCCTTTCATAGTTACACTTGTTTCATTAGTTAATTGGTCATCTAGGGTCTATAATTTCTTCAGGAGAGACAATATCATAAAATTTCGAACATTCCTTTTCATCCCAACTTCGCCTTACTACCAAGAGGAGTCAGTCGTCTCTACACTTCATTGTAGGTAAGACTTTCGGCACCTCGCTCCTGTTTTCCCCCTTCCTTGTTATGATATATCTATCAAATATGCTCATATATGTACTGTTTTCAGTTCACTAACGCATAGGAGGCCTGCCCCATCCTTATAAGTGTTTTTAAAACGTGAGTCGTCTCTACACTTCATTTGTAGGCTTCGACGGGAGTGTCTCGCTCCTTCCTTTTCCGACCACAATGGTACAGTAAAATCCCCCACACCAACTCATTCCTCTCACATTTTCTCTCCTATATATATTTCCATGTATACCTATAGTGCTCAGTTGATACGGACATAGGGGGTAGTTCTAAGAATGATTCTGTGAGGGAGGTTATGCTCTAAAGAAGCTTGCCCGTTCCAGATTAGAGTTTATATGTGTCTAAGGTCTCATACAGAAAAATGTTTCATGGTAAATAAATAGGATGATGTTTCAAATATAGTTCTTGTGTTTATTGCAAAAACCCCAGGTGACTATTCCGCGTGTTAGGATAATACTTCCCCACACTTCCAAAAGAGTCAGCCTTACTCGGTATAATTCCACGTATCAATCACGACTCCCAAGATAAATCTAATATATATCTATTCACGTGCTCAGGGAGAAAAACCGAGAACTACTCGCTTGAGCTGGTGGCAGCACTTCCCCCTTAACTCATACCCTTTCCCCTTTAACCTAAACTCCTACCCCTTCCCCTTAAATTCATCCCCATTTCAGTACTCTCCGCAAACGAGAAGTGTTCATACTATAATCACATAGTGAAGTCATAAGACTAGTTTCAATTCTTCAATTCAAGTTGTAATCAATAAAAAATCATAATCATTAATATCATTCAAGTAACTTTGACCAGGTATAAGCTCTCCCATAGGAGTTCTGGCCAACACACTGGTGACTAAAGCGGTGGAATGTTATTTCCTACAAATACAGCAACAGAATCTCACCTTGGGGAAAGTAGCTAAATAGTCAAAAATTCAGGAAACATGTAAAAAATCTCATTGTTAGGACAGTCAACTTCCCAATCATTCGATGTCCCAGGACTGAATTAGGATTTCAGAGCTTGGGGAAATGAAGGGCAAATTCCTTTTTTTCTCAGATGAGACTTAATAGTGTCCTGGTATCCCACATTATCTGTGCATTTTGTGGTTAGGTAGCAATGATATTGACAATAGCATGGATCCCGGCTCTCTTGCTTACCCTATCAAGGAAATTAGGGCGCACATAGAGAGGAATTGTGAGGCGGTAGTGTGCATCTGCTTAATAGAACCATGCATTTATTCAGAAAGAGAACCACATCTATTAGTCACGGGAAACCCGGTGTCTTTCTATGACCGCGGAAACACGGGAATCGAGTCCCTACTTGTGTCTATAAGAGGTTTTTTCTCCCCAGCGTCATCATGATTTTGTGAAGGATACCATATTCCCCGAGATGAAAACGAAGGAGGAGGAGGAGGCAGGCAGAAAGAATAAAGACGGTTAAAAGATTTAGTGAGAAGGAAATAAGAGCTGCGAGAATGAAAGAATTGGGTTATTCAGGCCAGGAAAAGCAAAAGGACCCTTTCCATGCCCTTCAATTATCCACGGATAGCGTGAAAGAGGAAAATCAACGAACCCTTTTCCCTGCCCTCAATTATCACGGATTCGTGAAAGAGGGCTTATCAAACCCGAGCATTTCGTATTGATTACATACTACAAGGCCTTGACGCAACGGCCCCTCCCAAAAGTTCTTTGAATTAATTTAAACAAAGTAGCTCAAGCGACGCAAACACGCATCCAAATTGCAAAAGGGAGAGTGTTTCAACTCCAATCTTATTCACAGCCTATCAAAAGAACCATAAGTAGAGATTGGGCGAACACTTTGAAATCTTTTCAGACCGGTTTTACCACCAAGTGAGTGTTGATAGAGCCTGGCAGCAGTGGAGACAGAGTTACGACTGGGGGAATCTCTCACTTTCACACATCGTTTTATTTGCCAACATGCGGTGTTGCGACAAAAATTTCCCAAATGAAAATTCCCGACCGTGATAAGACAATAAAAAGAAACTGTGGACGGCCTACATCCGCGTCGCGAGAGAAACTAGAAGGATTCCTGGGTGAAGGATACCCTTTTAAAAATTCATAAAACCGTCTCGAGTAAGAACGGCCAACTGCTCGAGAGAGACACATCAAAGTTATATATCCCACACATAAGCAAGAAGGAAAAGTGCTAGACGAAAAGAAACAAATAGTTCCATACATTCCCCAAAATCCGAACCACCATAAGGGGTAGTGGAAAGTCTAGAACAACCCAATCCAGACTAAAGGCCGTTTGGCCCAGGTGAAACCAGAAAAATCATCTCCCACGCGAGTCCTTACGGGGGGAAACATTCACATAAAAAGTATTGCTTATTGTCAATCACAACGCATAACCTTCGAGTGTGGAGAAACCTCCGCAGGGTCATTATTTCGACTGCGAAACCCGTTGTCGAGGGGAGACGAAATTGTCCTGGGCGTGCCCAGGGGAAAAAGTCCCCACATCCAAGTCAAATCCAAAACCCCAGACATTATTCATGAAAAGACGGTGACGATATTTCACCCACTATCCCTGAATATAACGGGAAGATAACAGAAGCGGGTAGTAGACACAGGATGGTTAAACTTTAATCAAGAATGTAACAGCAAAAACGGATCGGAGGGGAAAAAAAAAATAAACGACGGAATCTCCTCACCTCGTAGGAATCCCTGAAAACCTGAACCCTTCTCGGCAGAATGGGGAAAATTGAAATCGGGGACGGGCAAAAGTTTAAAAAGTGGTTTCCCGTTATCCCAGCTCTTATCTCAACGGCGATTTACTTCTGGGTGTGACATCCTCAAAAAAGCCATTTTACTGGATGGAAAAAGTGAGCAAATTGCGCTGGGGGATAACCCCCATACCGTGAATCCCCATCCGTCGGGAAAAAAAAACAATCAAAAAAATACAACTAAACCCGGTTGAAATTCGTGAAACAGCCCCGAAAACCCTTCACAATAAATTCTCGCAATCCTGTGAAAAAAACCCTTACCAACCTCCAGTTTCAAGCAGGTTAACGTAAATGAGTTTCAGGGTTCTAACCTCCTTGTTCTACCCCCGGGAAAGGTTAAGCAAAATAGTTACCCTTACTTAGTTTCAGTTCACAGAAAAAATTTCCCCATTCTTTGCCCTTCACGAATAATACCAAGAAGGAAAGGTTTTGTGCAAAGGCAACTAACTCGGGTCATACGACAAAGTGGAAATTCCTCAGCGAACAACATCAATTTTATTCATTTAAGTCCCAATGACTTGATACCGTAAATGATAACGCACAGCCGAAAGGACTCAACCCAAAGGTTAAAAGAATTTTAAACAAGGGCAAAATGGAACACCTGACTGTTTTCAGAACACAAGAATCAACAAGTAATTCTAGAAATGATCCCTTTTCATCTAGACCAAACGAATTAGTCTCATAAATGTCCTCCGGTTCATATAAGGTGATGCCCCCCCAGCCCATCGGACCCTCGTACCTTATCCCCGAGAAAGCCAAGGAACAATTTCACAATGCTTCAAAATGAAAAGAAATATCATAGAAGATCCACGGCCGCGTGGTTTTCACCGATGTCTGTAAATAACCGGATGGTAGTAAGGATGTGTTTAGACTATCGCCAAATAACTCTCGCACAGACTCTATCCTCTTCCACGATTGAAGAATGGTAGAACAAGCCGCTGGTCAAAGTATTATGTCACCCTAGACATGCGCGAAGCTATTCCCAGATATTACCGAGCGAAAGCCCGACTAACCACCTCAGCGACGGTTCACCTAATCGTTTTTGACGCCTACCCTTCGGGCTAAACTGCTCACCCCTATATTTCCAGGCGGAGGCTTCAGTTTAACTCCCCTCCTTCAAGGATGGTAAAAAACTACCTGGACGATTAAATTCTAGGGCTCCTACGTTTCCTCTTCTTTTGGAACGTCTTATCAACTCTTCGAGTCCTTACTCAAGGGGGAACTTAACCTCAGTAATTCTTTGGACTTAAGAAGTCACTTTTCTCGGGCATCGATCTCAGCCGAGGAATAAGCCGGACCTAAAACCGTGAAGCCGTTTCAAAAGAAAGCTCCCCCCAAAACTGTCAAGGAAATCCGACGTTCTTAGGATGTGTGGTTTTCTATAGGACATTTCCTTCGTTCGCGAAGTTGGGGAGCTCCACTTACAATTTAACAAGGCCACGTCACTTTCACCTGGACGGAGAGTGTCAACACGTTCGAACATCTCAAGTCGGCCTGATAATGCGCCTGTCCTGGTAGGGCACAATTCTGAACCTTCATTCTAACAACAGACGCGAGTAAAACTCACGTCGGGGTCTAAGTCAAATTCTCAACCCGGGTTTCCCAAATTCCCCTGGTATTTCTCCAAGAACTAAATCTGCGAAACACTTCTCGCCACCGCAAAGAAGCGTTGCCATAGTTCTCACCTGTAGAATTCCACTTATCCCATGGGCTCTAAATTCCATGTCCCCGGATCACCAACCCCTCACCAGTATTTTAAAAAAAAGAAACTAAATCTTCCCCGAATGACCAGGTGGATCCTAGAAAAGCGCGAATATAATTTTGAGATTAAATTAAACCTAAAGGCAAAGAAAAAACTTCGTCGCGGACCATGGTTCGCGTCAGTTGGGATGAAAAAACCGTCGGACCCCAGACTACATGGGTTTGGGGCTAAAAAACCACAATTCAATTTACGTCAAGGGAAGACCCGTGGTGAGAGTTGGTGGAATACTTTGAGGGGAGGTAAAGTTCCTACCAAACGCAAACCGAAAGGCCCTTTGGATCAGTTTACGTAAAAAATGACATCTATATTATTTCGAGAAAAAACGAGGGAGTCTACAATTTTGCCTCATAATTCCTCTAGTATGACCGCCTCGCTCTCCAACATGCATAAATTATCAGTCATTTAGGACAAAAGAAGACCTTCAAGAAAGCCGAGGAGCTATCTATTGGGCAATCTGAAAGTAGATGGTGTAGTATGTCAAAAATTGTGTACTTGCAAGATTCAAGGAAGTAAAGGGTTACAACAACCCTGGAAGGAATTACCTCAGTAGATAAACCCCTTTGAGAGGATAGGGATTAGAAACCTCACTGATATGGTAGGGAAAAAGGTACCTTTATGTTATGGGGGGTAGTCGATCATTACAGTAGTTTGTTAGGTTCTTCCCTCTAAATCCAAAACACTACACACATCAAAAGCCATGTGGCAGTACCTGGCGGACTATGGGACCCCGCAACATCGTCTGGACAACGGAGGGGAGTTCACCAGCCGGGAGTTCCGGCAGTTCTGCACACGGACACCAAATTAACTCTTGGCTATAAAGACCCCCTACCACCCTCAGGAAACTCGGTGACCGAGAGGGTGCACAGGACCCTGAAGTCAGGGCCTTTCGACCTTGGCCAAGGGCACCTCTGAGTTTGGGCCCAATTGTTGAGGCCGGCCAAATGCCTTGAAACAAGCGGTACAACACCTCCAACGACAACAACCCTACTTCGGCTTCTTCTTGTCAGCCCCAGGCTTGTTGGAGCAGCTTTTACCCGACGTCGAGGGAGAACAAAGACGACATGGACGTGGCACACGCCTAATCCGCGAGACGCATCAAAAAATGTCGCGTCGGTACAGGGACGTCGCAAACAAAAAGCGAAAAAATCAAGTGGTGGAGGTAGGAGTACTGGTATGGGTCAGAAAAGAGACCACAGTGAGTAGCAGTACTACTATATATATATACTACGTGAGTGAGAGGAAATCGGTGACTGCGTTCTTTAATGCTGATTGCCACACATGTAGCCATTCCTCTTTTTGTTGGTTTTGCCTTTTATATTACGTATTTTTCTCTTGTTCTTATCCTAACCTAATTCTGGATGGGTGTGGGGTGATGGGTAATGGTGGGTGAATGGGTGTGGTGTGATGGGTAATGGTTTGAGTGAATGGGTCCGGGGTGATGGGTAATGGGTGGGTGAATGGGTGGGGGTGATGGGTGAGTGAATGGGTGTGGAGTGATGGATAATAATGGGTGAGTGAATGGGTGTGGGGTGATGGGTATTGGGTGAGTGAGTGGGTGGGGGAAGATGGGTAACGCGTGTGGTAATGGGTGAGTGAATGGGTGGGGGAGATGGGTAACGCGTGAGTGGAGGAATTCCTTCCCTTCTTTGATTCCTTTATTTCTTTCCTCGTCAGTTCCTCTTTGACTCTTCATCTCTCCAATTTCTTCCTTACTCCTTTATCCTCCTTTCCTTCTCTCATATCTCCTTCCTTCCATCTCTCCCACCTTCCATTATCACCCGATCATCACCAAAAGGAGATGAGATTCCCCTCGTTCTGCACGAGCGACTGTCAGAGGTCCCGCTGCCGCTAGGATCGCTGCCGTCCATGAAATCAAAATGGCGCGGCCGGAGTGACACCTCTCGTAGAAGCTCTAGGTTTATGGAACTGTCGCCGATAGGAACTGTCGCCGAAGCATCAAACGAGAACTGTCGCCGACAGTGGAACGCTCGCCGACGCGGAAATTCTCGGCGACAGTTCCATTTGGAATAGATGTAAAGGAAGAGTAAAGGGTTTATGGAACTGTCTTCTATGGAAGACTATGAAGAGTCTGTCCCCAACCCAGACGAAGCCCATGCTCGGGGCAGGTCTAGCGTTTCAAATGGGGCATTTCTACAACTTGACAAGTTGACGCGCATCAGTAGCCGTTGAGCTGTCCTGCCGGTACCTGGAACTGTCGCCGATAGGAACTGTCGCCGATAGGAACTGTCGCCGATATCGGCGACTGTTCCAATTTTTCACGTCGGCGGGAGTTCCAATTGTCGGCGACAGTTCTAGTTCTTGATATTGATATTACAGTACCCAATATATCATTTAATAAGCTTTTAATCATGTTTCTGCATTCAGGGATTAAATACCAGCAATAACTTGAATTATCAAAGGCTTTCAATGGGAGAAATATACTTGTAAAGTTGTCAACACCCTTCTCCTGACTCCGCCCCCTTGGAGACTCTTCATAGTCTTCCATAGAAGACAGTTCCATAAACCCTTTACTCTTCCTTTACATCTATTCCAAATGGAACTGTCGCCGAGAATTTCCACGTCGGCGAGCGTTCCACTGTCGGCGACAGTTCTCGTTTGATGCTTCGGCGACAGTTCCTATCGGCGACAGTTCCATAAACCGTCCTGCCTACCGTATCTTTTTTTTACTATCAAAGGCTTATTTCTATTATTTACAAGGATTTTTCTTACTATTGCTGGATTATAATTAGTATTATAAGGATCTTTTCTTGTATGAGAGGCTTATAGTATCATTATCTGGCTCTCTCTAGTACAAATGGTTTATGGAACTGTCGCCGATAGGAACTGTCGCCGAAGCAACAAACGAGAACTGTCGCCGACAGTGGAACGCTCGCCGACGCGGAAATTCTCGGCGACAGTTCCATTTGGAGTAGATGTAAAGGAAGAGTAAAGGGTTTATGGAACTGTCTTCTATGGAAGACTATGAAGAGTCTGTCCCCAACCCAGACGAAGCCCATGATCGGGGCAAGTCTAGCGTTTCAAATGGGGCATTTCTACAACTTGGCAAGTTAACGGGCATCTGTAGCCGTCGAGCTGTCCTGCCTACCGTTTCTTTTTTTACTATCAAAAGCTTATTTATATTATTTACAAGGATTTTTCTTACTATTGCTGGATTATAATTAGTATTATAAGGATCTTTCCTTGTGTGAGAGGCTTATAGTATCATTATCTGGCTCTCTCTAGTACAAATCAGCCAAGTGATGCGCCTATAAGCGGTAGAGGTAACAAGAAGAAGAAGATCACGCCAAGGTAGAGTGTTGAGGAATTTATGGCGGTTATTAATATATCTTTCTATACCGCCCCATCCTCCTCCCAAGTATATTGAATATGTGATTGTCGGCTATAAGGGTTGGGTTAGATGAGATGTGGGGTATTATTTAGTAAGTTGATATCAAAAGGAATAACTTGGCACTACTTCAAAGTGTGTGGAGCGGCGGTGATGAGGCCCGGGTTAACGGGGAGGGGCGTGACCTACCGCCCGGTGCCCACAACCACTTGAGTCAAGAACATAAGGAAACTACAAGAGGCCGGTAGTCTTACGTACACGTGGTAGTTCCTTCAACACATGTACATTACCTACATCCACCTTTCATCCCAAGCACTATTTTCGAAGACAACATTATTATTTTTCCCGATTTTCTGGCCTCTATGTCTGTCATTATGTTACAGATGCCCAGTGAACCACCAAAATTTTGTAATGAATGGTGGTCACTAAGGGTTCCAAGACTATCTAACACATATTTCCCAAACCTGGGGAAATTTTCACCTGGTGGGAATTTAAAAGAGAAAATTCAAGGGGGAAATGTATCCGAGGGACATCTAAATTACTACATTTAGTCGACAAAAAAAAATCTCTTAAGTTCAAGTCAGCTATTGAATTCTTTTTTCTTTAAGTGTATATATAGAGAGGATAGTGTCTATATACTTTGTTATTA
>JACEEZ010011092.1:47500-50000 GCA_016584305.1 Chionoecetes opilio
TAGTAGTAGAGGTGTTAATAAGCTAGGGCTGTAGGTGGGTAAAGTAGTAGTAGGTGGTAATAGTAGTAGTCCAGTAGTAGGTGTAACCTAGCTATAGTAGTAGGTGGTTAATATAGGCTATCACATGCCAGCAGCCAACAACCAGCCAACTGCCTGGGCCGGCCCCATGTATTAGTTTTGGTTATTTCAGAGGCGGCTGGTGACTTCAGTATCTCGGCCACAGCATAGCCCACAGATACGCGACCATGTTATATAGATCAGTGGGCGGGTAGGGTATATTCTTCCGGCTAATCTCCAATGAGGCGGCGTCAGGAGGAGGCCTGTAGACCACAACTTTAGATGTATATTCTCCCATTCAAAAGTCTTTGATATTCAAGTATTGCTGGAAGATCAATATATATATATAGTTCCATGGCTCCTATATGTCTGTCTCGAACAAGGATGAATAGAGGAGGAAAAGAAGATGGGAATGATGAGAAGGAGAGGCAAATCTAAGGAGAGGGAGGTGAAGGTGCTCTTCAAGACACCTAGGCCATCGTACTATTGCGATCAGCCTTGCGTCGCCTGTCTATGCTGCGGCCAGGGTCAAGTCTCCAAGGGGGCGGAGTCAGGAGAAGGGTGGTTGACAAACTTTACAAGTATATTTTGTCCCACGTGCAGCCTTTGATCCAGTATTCAAGTTATTCGTGGTATGTAATACCTGAATGCCAGAAACATGATTAAAACGCTTATTAAAAGATATATTGGGTACCGTAATATCAAGATCAAGAACTAGAACTGTCCGCGCACAATTGGAACTCCCGCAGACGTGGAAAAATTGGACAGTCGACGATATCCTGGCGACAGTTCCTATCGGCGACAGTTCCAGGTACGATGGATGAATGAAAAGGAATCACGTACATTAGCGCGTGCTATGGTCTCGCCGCCCACGACGAAGAACAGTCCTCTGGCGCATGCGCAAGATTGGAATTAGAGGCTATTATCCTGGTGGACGCTGGGTATACCACCACCGCCGGCGTTCAGCCGCGGGCTTCCCTCCCTCTCCCTCTTGTCTGCCCAGCCTCCTAACCAGCCAATGATGGTGCTAACGTCGTGCGCGCTCAATCATAACCATCCTCGCAATGACGTCACCCTCCTCTGTGTGTGGTGTAGCCTACCCTCACACCCGCGACGCCCTCGTACATCCAGACGTACAGACATACACACGCCCACGCCCCGACCAACACATTCAGACACGCCAAGTGTAACAATACATATATATATATATATATATATATATATATATATATATATATATATATATATATATATATATATATAATTATATATATATATATATATAAAATATATATATATTTATAGATATCTCGTTAAAAATGATAGCTAGTTCAGCGTTTATTATCTTTTTAAAGATATTTTCTCTTTGTCTTAAGAGTGTCTTATTCTCTTTTGTAATCACTTGTATGACCTCGCCGTAGCTTGTCATTTTTGCTGTATCGCGATTTCGGGTCTAAGAACCCTTCTTCAGCAGCATGTGGAAGATGTTTTCTCCTCAGTTGTAGAGGTGAGCATGACTTAGTTGCGGAGTGAAGCGGTATTTATAGATGGAGTCTGCCTGCCACGCAGCCTAGTGGCGGCGCTGATTGGTAGATAGCTTCTGCTTCTCGTCCTCGTGAGTGGGAGACGCTTATTGGTTGTTGACTCCTCGCTTTGCTTCTCTGTGAGTAGGCTGTTATTTGCTTTTGTTCTTTTCATGCTTGGTAGAGCTTGAAGGTCGTTTGCCTGTACGTTAAGTTTGGGATTGATCTCTTTTTATGTATAGTGCTTCTAGAATTGGAAGTCGCCACACATCTGCACACATGTCGACCAATTCTGTATTTTCTTCTAGAAATGTTCTTGTGATGATGATGCCATGTTTTTCTAATAGGTGACTTTTTGGGGCTCCGAAAGTTAGGTGGCAAGTAAGACGCCTGGACAGCTTCGTTGTCGTCATGCCGATGTAGGATGAGGGGAGGACTTTACAGTTTCCTCTTTTGCATGTGATCCTATATACGACATGGGACTTTTGTTTTGTCTCCTTCGTCTGGCTTGGGCTGTTACGAGGAGGTTGCTGGTGTTCTTGTTTTTGTAATAGATTTGTAGTTTTATTCTCCTCTCTGGGTCTGCAGGTTTCACATTACGGTTGACAATTTGTGATATTATTCTTTCTTCTTCCTGGTGAGCGGTGGAGAAGAAAGCCCGGTAGAAGATAGTTATGTCCTGACTCTTTTTTGTGGCGTTAGGGTTGTACCAGTTCTCCGTGATTTTCTTAGTCTGACGGACTGACGCAGCCCCAAAAAGTCACCTAATAGAAAAACATGGCATCATCATCACAAGAACATTTCTAAAAGAAAATACAGAATTGGTCGATATGTGTGCAGATGTGCGGCTGTAATGCCCGTTATTCAGGAAAGATGGGGGCTTATATGATATAATATATATCATATAATTCCCGAGTTAT